>JAHBCN010005381.1:0-56020 GCA_019359885.1 Listronotus oregonensis
CTTCCCAAATTATGTAATAAATGTATTTAACTTAAGAAAAATTACATGGAAAAACAGTAGTAACAGTTTTTACCTTAGGCCAGAAGCTTTTGGGACCGCCCACATATAGGTGTTCCTGGTAAAAATGTTTTGCTAGCAATTTACTTTATCCTACTAATAGTTTATATGCATAAAATATAATCTAAAAATAATCAACTACTTCCTGGCTTTAAAGGTTTCCTTAAATTAAAAATATCATAACATAAGCATAAAATAAATAACTTTCTATAAAAAATTAACATAAATAAGTACTTTTTCACAAAACCTATTTTCTGTTTAAGAACTAACATATGCTTATTGTTTAATATAATTAATTAAAATTTATACTAACAGTAATCACGACAGAAAACGAATGTTCTTATTTCTTATTTTTCTAACCTAAAGATTTTAAGTACTACTGACAACCTGAAAATCACAAAAAAAAATACTAAATTACTTCGGTTGTGGGGTCATTGACCGTCTATATGTTGACGTTGAGGGTAAACCTAGAGATGGTGGCAAACTGGCAGTGGTTGAGAGTGTATTATCTAAAAAGGAGGAAAAATGAAACTTTAAAGTATTAATTAAGAAGAGATCTATACAGGTTATTTCCTAAAATTTAAGGGTACATTGGTCATGAATATATTGTTACTGATATAAGCGGAAGTAATTAGAATCAAAAAAACTTTTACAATGTATAGTTTTTATTTTAAGAACAGCCAACAAACGCTTATAACAAGTCTATATGCTGCTATAAGGTGCCAGGTTTTTAAATGTTTAACCAATTTTTTTCTAGTGTCCAAACGAAAGTGAATTTTCTTAAGTACCCATGCCAATTTTACTTTACTTCGTTTTATGTGTTAACTAGTAAGAGCACATGAAACAGCTACTGTTGAAGCATTTCTATTTAAGGCAGAGGAACGAGCAGCGGAGAAATTCGGTCTCAGATTTGCAAAAAAACCTAATGACTTCCAATAACTTATAAGACTTGAGTCCAAAGCTGTAAAAACTGCAGTCAAAAGAGCAGAACATCAGATGCTCTTTGAAGACCACATAAATAAGCCTCGGCACGGAGTATTTTACAGAAACATAGAATCACTCAATCTATCTCGAAACCTTACGATTGGGTTTTTGAAATTTGCTGAGCTTAAGTCTGAGGATTGAGAGGATTTCCTACTAGCGTGCTAAGATGGGGCGATTAGCATATTGGTATATCGAAGTTAGTTTTCAAACTCCTCTGATATGCTTGTCGAGCCTGTCGACAACAACTCAAAACCCTTATGCACCTACTGTCAGATTGTCCAGTGTATTCTATCAGTGATTACATCCATCGACATAACGATGAGCTTCGGGTACTTTACTATGACCTCAGACATTACTATAGCATTAATGAAACAGCAATTCTGCCGTTCGCTTTCGGCGATATTGAGGCAGTAGTAGAAAATAACAATTGTCGCATATATTGGAATTATGCGTTCCCAACTACGCATCAGATTCGCGCCTGTAAACCTGACCTGGTTTTCTTAAATAAAACGAATCACTCCATTATGAAATAGAGTTTTTGGTCCTAGCGAAAACTAACATAATATAAAGGATCGAGACAAAAGAGCAAAATATCAAGATCTTCTTGGCGAACTTCAGAGGCTCTATCCGGAGTATAAAGTGCGATTGGTTGTTCTGATTATCGGCGTTTTGGGGGGCATGAAGAAAAGAAATGTGTTAAGGGAGCTTAGTTGTATTCCTGCATGCCAAAATACATCCGAACAACTGGTGAAAAAATGCAGAAATCCGTTGTCCTTGGGCCCATCATCTACTGAGGCAAATGAATTTGGCTGATGATCACTGACCGAGCGGACGCAAGGAGTGGTCTAAGTTACGGTCGGCCTTCCACATGATTGGATTAGAGCCATGGGATAGTGTCAGATATTTTTTTATAATAATAATAATTTTAGTATAAGCCTAATTAAGCTGACGTTCATAAAATGAAAAAATCAAGATGTATCTTAGTCTAAATCCAAATTAGAGACGACCTTCACCCATCTGCCAATATAGTATATAAACAAATGTGTTGTGAATGGGTTGCCTAAAAAATTATGGTCAAGCTATGGATAATTTAAAAAAAAAACTTTAAATTGTATAATGTCAATTCCTTTTTATTCTACATGACAGTACTAATATACCAATAAAAAATGTTTTCTTCGATTTCATAAATAAAACATTTGGAAATTTTTAAAACTTAAAAATAAAACTAATAAATTTTTTTTTATGAAATTGAAAGAAAAACAATTTTAGTAGTATATCAATAATGTTGTGTAGGATAAAAAAGTAAGAACCGACATTATGCAGGGAGTATAATTTTTTTATAATATTAATAATAGCCTTGGCCATAATTCTTTAGGCAACCCATTCACAATACATTTGTTTACATAATATATTTGATAAAAAATAGTTTTCATCCGGTTGGCAGATGGGTAAAGGTTGCCTCTAATCGGATCCCATACTATTTGTTAAAAAAAATCCATAACAGTCGTTATCCAATAGCTTTTTTTATATTTTTAGAACAGCCCGCCAAGGCTTTGTATAAATGCTTAACCTATTTTTTTCTGTCAACAAGGGTCAAGACTGAAACATGTCAATATTTTGTATTTGTATGACAAACACCTGATTTATTTTCAAATGTACCTAATTTCCTGGCTTCATGCTCCAAAAGTAATGCATCTAGTGATGGATCTTGTGATACAGTGCGCAAAGAATCGCCCAGTGCTTGTCGCAATTGCTGCATCTCTCTACCAGCTTTGGTACTCCTGAGTACATATTGCTGTCGTCGCCTTATTTCCTCATTTAGTTGTTCCCGTAAAAGTTTAACCTAAAATGTTAAATAATTATTAGATATAGGTGTCTCTAATATCGTTATAATTATCGAGTAAGAATCCTTTGGTAAAACCATAGAAATTAAAAAATAAACCACTTTATCAGTGTATTATTAACAAGTATAAATTGAAGATTTATGTATGTTTTATACGGGGTAATTAAAATTTGAGCCTCACCATTGGATCTTGTAAACTACAAGGGACAAAAAGATGGTTAAATCGAGGTAAAGTTGTGCATCATGTGATTAAGAATATGCCGTTTAGAAACTTTTAAAATTCGGATTATCTCCGGAGATATCCAAGAAAAACCGAAATTTTGTAAAATTCTTTTTATTTTTTAGCCCCATTTTAATACGGATTTTAAAATAAGCAACTAGCAGAAGCTTTCTTGTAAGGGTGGGGCCATTAATAAGGCAAACGGCTCTTCATTTTGGATGGAATCAAGAATGCTATGAGTTGTTAGAGACACCATTCCTCAGACATAATTAAAGGACCTGTAAGAGTGAAATCTGCATTACCTTGCGATTGTTTTTAAATCCATCAAGAAAAAACTTTTTGCTATTAAAAGGGGAAAAATACGGGTAACTAATTTATAAGGTTAAACTTCGAGGAGTAACCATCACAATTTTTAAATGATATTTTTGGAAAAGCCAAAAATATTTATCCACTAGCAAAAAAAAAGCCTTAAATATGTTGGGTACAACGTGCTGGGATTTGCAAGAAACTCAAGGGACTTGTTTCAGTTATATGAAAAAAACGATGAAAGATCTGCTATTAATCTTTTGTGAGGGCTATATATTACTCCCTTTTCTTATTTGTGTGGTTCCAAAGTCTTTAATATGTGAAAAGTAATGATTTCTGCCATTATATTACCGTCAACTTTGAGAAGAGATATAGGTCTAAAATTAATATTGGAATTTTTAATTCTTTCTTTGAGATAAGAAGCACACGTGAGGTCTTCCAGGTCTCTGGAAAAGTGTCCGGTCTTAAAAAATTCAAAAGAGACGAGTTAAGATAGATGCAAATTCAGGATTTTTTTTAAGGCGATTGTTGGTATGCCATCAAGCCCAAAGAATTTTTTGCTATTAAAAGGAGAAAGAATACGCGTAATCTATTTTAAAGGTTAAATTTGAAAAAGAGTAATCACAAATGTTTTAACTGATATTTTTGGCAAAAACCAAAAATATTTACTGCCACTCTAGCAAGAAAGAATTTATCTAAAATTAACCTGATTATATCACAATTTTTTCGGATCTTCTTTCCCGCAACTGAGATACTCTTATAATAAAGGAGTTTTATTAACATTTTGTTATTCTCTAGCAGACATATTTAATGATACCGGAACTCAATAAGCTAAACGAACAAAACTCCTTATTACTAAGGCCTGTATAATTAGTCCCATTGATCTTTATTTTTAGTGGAAAATATTGCTTATTTTACTTACCTGACTTTCCAAACGTGACACTTGTTGTCTGTGACTTTGTTCTCTGGCTTCTAAAAGTCGCTCTGCTTGTAGCTGTGCAGCTCTGTACCTCTCAATTTCTGCCCTATCAAATTTGGCGTCTAAACTGGGACGTTGTGTCCTTAACCTGGCAAGTTCTGCCTCTTTTTCGGCAAGTTCTGTAAAAAAAATAAATGATAAAAACTAAAACAAGATATCAGTGTGGACAATATTTACCTGATTCAAGTCTTGATATTCGTAATCTCAGCTCGCGATTTTCTTGTTCATACTTATCAATTTCAGTAATTGATGAATCAGTCTCGTATTTTTCAGGGCGATCGTATGATTTTTCCGAACGATCATACGCTTTTTCGGGACGATCAAACGTTTTTTCTGAACGATCGTAGGTTTTACTTCTGGTAGATGGTTTTGAGGCTAAACGTTCAAGGTTTCTGTTTTCAGCCTCCAGTTGTCTTAACTAAAACAAATTGAAAATACCCTTATTTTTTTAGATTTTTATTAAAAAATTTCCATTTTAACATTCGCGTTATGAGACTGACATACAGTTAATTTAGAAACGCGGCCAGAACATACTTATTAATAACATTAACAAATATTTCGATCTTTTTCTACCACAAATCAGGAAGGTTTATTAAACGCAAATAACTTGTGTGAAGGAACAGTCAGTACATTAAGGAAAACACTTGAAAATTGTATTTCAATTTCTTTTTTATATTTGAATTGCTATACTTCAAATATCTTTATTTTTATATATTTCTAGGTACTTGATTTTTTAAATACTTTTTTTAAATGTTTGTATTTAGTTCTTAAATTATTAAAAAAGTAATTAAATACTCACAAATTAGTTCAATTACCCCATATGTAAGAGGGTTTGCCATTTTACGACAGAATAAAAAATATCAAGTCTAGAGCGGCGTTTTTTTGAGACAGCAATGTTATTCCTTGATCGATTTTTAAAGAATAATGGCCGGTTACACCAACACTTTTTGCGTCACTTCCTATAAGTGTTCCTTAATTTTCAAATGTTTTTTGCACCAGCTGAAATTGGCCCTGAAGGATCCCTTAAGTTTAAAATTTTCTGTACCTAATGATCCCTTAAGTAAATTGACGTAGAAAGATTTGACATTTAACAAATATTTTGTTTATTTTTCGTTTGTAGTTTAAAATTATTAGTTTGGTAAATATTATGTATAATAAAAAGGAATTTTTTAACGATGATGGTTTGGATTTTGATATTATCAATTCGATATTAAATAGATTTCCAAAATTTACGAACGATAAATTTTAATTACTTAATAACATTTTTCAGATTTATTTTTATCTTCTTTTATTCTTTTGGACATTCTCTGTAATTTTTAGAAGAAACCATTTCGACGAGACGGCTATTCTTACGTTAAGGAAGCCAACAGTGCTCTACCGAGCAAATCGAAAATGAGCTTGAGTTTGAACAATAAGTTGAATATTTACTTGTAAATCAGGAATATCCAAATTCGTTTACGGAAAAAGGGGTTTTTGTTTTTAATTGTGTGTGTATCTCACAATTATTGCCAATAATTGTTCCCTTTCTATGGCCGTAAAGTTAGGCACCCACTATCATTTCTACTTTGTTTTAAATTCACAAACTAACGACCGGTTTTGTATTGTAATGTTTACAAAATAAAAAAAAAATTTAAACGTTACCTACAATTTTTAAAATTGTATATCAAATATAAGAAAATTCTATATATTTTATCACAACAAGGTAAAAGGAGAGATCTAATACAATTATTCTGATTATTAAAAGAGGAAGATGCAACGTTGCCGCCTTTCTAAATACTCTTAATTAAGTTACAATAAAAATCTGAAAGCCAAAAATTCCAAGTTGCCCTTAATTTTAAGAGCTTCTTAGTAAAAATCTACTTAAGGTAATTTTGGTGCAACCGGACATGACATACCATTAATGCCTCCTATTATTCTGATTTGCTCATTCAAAATGTAAAATCTGCGTTTTTTTTTCAGAAAGGAAAAATCTTTTAATCAAGAGGTCATTGCTGCGGCACAATAACGCTCAATCTCATACCCCCATGACCACAAATGTCCTGGAAAAAGATGATTGCAAAATTCTTGTACACCACCCTATAGTATATCAATCATTGCTATAGTCCAGATTTATTACCAGGTGATTTCCATCTTTTTAGACAAAATTTTAAGATAATGATATTGCCAAGTTTGTGCAGTGTTTGGGCCTAAACCAAAAACATTCTATAAAAGTGGCTGATGTAACTTCCACAACGATGGCAGAAGTGCATAGACTTAGGGGGTAAACAGGTGGAAAAGATAGAAATGTAAAAATCACATACTTCTTGCAGTTAAATAAAAAGTTACAGCCATATTTCGGTTTATGTTTTAACTCTCAACAACAATTGAACATACCTTATTATTCATAGAGTCAATCTTTCCCCTTAATTCGTTTCGTTCCTTTTGTACCGAATGCAGTTGCATCCTTAATTCCTCTTCCTGATGAGATCCCATTTGAGTATCTGCAGGCCACTGAGCTAATCTAAAAGATTTACAATTTTAGGTTTATTTATGTAGAATAACTACTACCACTACATATATGTAATAAATAAAAAACAAACTGAAAAAGTCACTATTAAAATTTTTATTGGACCAGTATTTATTCTTCCTCTAGACCAGCGGTTCCCAACCTTTTTTTCTACGAACCCCTTATAAAAATTGGAATTTATAGGCGAACTCGAATTGGGTTCTGCATTTAATTTATTTCAGTACACTAGAGTCCCGCTGATCCAAACCCCGCTAATCCGAAAATCCGCCTTATCCAAACAAGGCCAGGACAAATAAAAATCTATAAAGAACTATGAAATGTAAAGAAAACAAGTTTTCTCAAGTAACGTCGTACGTTTATCAACAAAATCTCATACATAATTTATTTATATATAAGATCAATAATAAAGTAATGTAAGTTGAAATGAGTAGCCAAGTACACTATTGTTAAATAATAAAGGTGTATTTAGCGTCCGACTTTTAATATTTTACACATCAGACGCTAAATACGCAATAATATGGCATTATGTGACAAAATTCCGCCTAATACCAATTTTCGCTAATTCGAAAAGGATTCGGTCAAAATTAGGTCGGATTAGCGGGACTCTAGTGTACTTATCTTTAAGGTAAGTGTATGTTGAAAATACTCTTTCACGAAGATACGTTGTGCAAAAAAAATAACCGTTTAACTTAAATTATTTATTAAACTTTCTTTTTAGTTTCTTTATAAAATCCCCTTGTTATAATATTTTTGAAAAGTAGGTACAAATGTTTTAGAAAGAGATTTATCCGACACAAAAAGAAAATAATTTACCTTTGTTACGGTAAAATTATAATTTAATTTTGGTAATTTCTCTGAAAGTAATTTAATATTTTAAGAATTACAATGTAAACTGTATATGCTTAAACAGAGTATTTAGTATGGTGAAAGTAAATAATTACTTATTGATTTAGCT
Organism: Listronotus oregonensis; assembly: GCA_019359885.1. Lineage (NCBI taxonomy): Eukaryota > Metazoa > Arthropoda > Insecta > Coleoptera > Curculionidae > Listronotus > Listronotus oregonensis. The sequence continues at coordinate 7,851 of JAHBCN010005381.1, forward strand.
TAGTAGTACTTAAAGTAAACAAATCACATTTTTTATTTACATATAATCACCTCCACAAAAAAAAACCGACCACCACAAGCTGACCCCAATGTCAAAGTTGGCTTCCTCGCCAAACGCTTATTTAATTTTGATAATATTTTTTTGAGTTGTAGAATAATTCCTTAGTAACAGTGTTTTATGTAAAATTTAATTAAAACATATACGATGTGCAACAATGATACCAGGTTTCTTTCCCGCCGTTTGTTTTAAAACAGTATATCTCCAATTAAGCCAGAGATAATGCCGTATTGAAAAGAAAAAAGATAAGGCTACAGTGTTATTTCAGTGAACAACAGGCTGCGGCTCCCCAGTGTGTTACGAATTTCGGAAAAGAAACGTCTTATTTTCGCACCTTGTATATGCTTTAATTAATTTTAAATAAAAATTTCTGACTTAGCATCATTACTGAGGAATCAACCTACAATTCAAAAAAAGTATTATTTAAATTAAATGAGCAATTCGTGAAAAAGCTAAAAATTGCAGGGAGTTTACAGTGGCCGGTTTTTTGTGGAGGTAAGTGTATAAATGATAATATGGTGCTCTTTGTGCAGTCGTGAGATACTTGAATTGTGATTAAGATATCTCAGTAATTGGGTATTTAAAATTGTTAAAGTTTAAGCCGGTTTTTATTTACCTTAAAAAAGTAAGTCAATAATTCATTACCTAAGTTGAGATTCCAATGCAGATTTTTGTACTTCATTATTGGCTAGTTCGTTATTCAGTCTTGTCACTTGATCCTGTAATATTTGGTTGTTCCTTCGCATCTCGGCCGCGTTGTTCTGAGTCGTCTCCAATCGTTCACTCAGCACTCGCCTCTCATTTTCACAATTAGACAGTGCTTTTTGCATCTGAAAAAAAATGCATTAAAAGTGATCATCATTGATTAAATAATTGCTATTGGTAATATTTACATATTTTATTATTGATAGGATTAGTTTATTTAAAGAATTTAGAGAGATCTTATTTCGATTAACTAAATCCAAGAATAACAACAATATCAAAATTGTTAGTGTAGGAATACGTTTTTCCAAGAAAGCATACTTTTAAAATACTGGATGTACACATAAGGGATGGCCCACTCAGGGTTCACCCCTTTAACACACACCAGTATGCATACGACACGGATAAATCAACAGAATTAGCCCTCGACAACCTGGTGGCGAACATCACCAGCTCCCTGGAACAAAGGGAGATGGTGGTGGCTGCATTTCTAGATATTGAAGGAGCTTTCAACAATGCGTTACCTGACTCCCTGTATGGGGCTGCAGCTTCTAGAGGGATCAGTCCGGTCATATGTGACTGGATCAGGACCATGTTAAAAAACAGAAACATAACCACCCATATGCAGGGGAGATGATCAGATTAGGGCCGCCAGGGGATACCGCAGGGGAAGGGGTTCTATCCCCCCTGCTGTGGTCCCTCTTGGTGGATGACCTGCTGGCCATACTCTCTCTCTGGGAGATCGATCTGCAGGCATATGCAGATGATCTAGTCATCCTAATTACAGGAAACTTTGAAGAGATTATTTCAAACATCTTTCAAGAAGTACTAAACACCACACAAAGCTGGTGTCAAAGGGAAAAAATGACAATAAACCATCAAAAAATGGTTATTGTCCCCCTTTACCGAAGAGAAACCTGGTTAACTTGAGACCACCAACTCTGCAAGGTGAAACAATACCATTTGCGAAAAAAGCAAAATATCTGGGGTTGATCCTAGATAGCACTCTTAGCTGGAATTCGCATCTAAAAAAAGTCACCTGTAAGGCGACCCTATCTTTCTGCACATGCCGCAGGATCTGTGGCAAATCCTGGGGCATGCAACCAAAACAGATGTACTGGCTATACGTGACAGTCATTAGACCAATGATCACGTATGGCTCTGTGGCATGGTGACGCAAGGGGCAGCAGCGGCTGACCCAAGCAAAGCTATCTAGCCTACAGAGACAGGCCTGCCTAATGATCACGGGCGCGCTGCGCTCGACACCAACGGCGGCCATGGAAGCCCTCCTGGGACTGCCTCCTCTGCATATTTACTTGGAGAGAGAGGCAAGGTGGGCAACCTACAGACTATCAAGCGGTCAGTAACAAACCGCAGGCGTGTCATATGGAGAGCACCATTCTCCTCAGGAATGTCCTGACCTGTGACAGACTGGGAATGCCCTCAAACATAATGCCTACAGCAACGAATTACAACCGGCCCTACAGTGTAGTCTACCCACAAGGGAGGATTGGAGTCGAAAAACGACCGAACTGCTCCGGGCTGACATCTGTTGGTACACCGACGGCTCCAAAACCAAGGACGGTGTTGGAGCTGGAATATATGGACAGAGGCCGAGGGCAGAGTTTTCCTTTAGCCTGGGCACTCTCGCAACCATATTTCAAGCGGAGGTATTTGCTATTGAGATGTGTGCTAGATCGCTGGTTGATCGGCACTGCACACGTAAAACAGTTAAAATATTCTCCGATAGTCAAGCAGCTCTTAAGGCTCTTGAATCCAGCCGGTGCAATTCGAAAACCGTCTGGAATTGCAAGGATGCGCTGACCAAACTGGGTCAAAACAATATGGTTACACTCCTGTGGATACCTGGACACACCGGCTAGAGGGTAATGAATCCGCAGACCTCCTTGCCAAAAGGGTGGCGGAAACAAAATTCACAGGGCCGGAACCGGTCATCGGTATATCTTATGGAACGGCCAAGCAGTTCATATCAGCTTGGACACAAAGAGAACATCTTCGGTACTGGCACGGACTTTCGGGTCTCAGACACTCGAAGGCCTTCTTAAGTCCACCGAACCAACAATGTACTGTCAAACTACTGGATCAATCAAGGGTACACCTTAAAACTCTAGTGGGACTGTACACGGGACACTGCAGATTAAAATACCACATGCACAAGATCGGCCTAGCGGAAGACGCCGAGTGCCGCATGTGCATGGAAGGGGATGAATCGGCAGAACACATACTGTGTTCGTGCCCAGCAATGGCACGACTAAGATTCGCAATCCTCGGCAATGACACCTTGTTGCCGGGGGAGGTGAAAGATCTCTCTCCCAACAGGATCATCAGATTTATTAGGAGTCTGGACCTGGTGGGAGAAATATAAAAGGGTGATGTCCGCTATGTGTCGGCTAAAGTTACACTGAGGCTGTCATTAAAACATCATCTGATAATAGCAAAAACAATAGGCACATGATTTATTATTTCTATTTAATAGCCCTTAATATATTATTGATATAGAACTTTGGTAAAAATTATTTTATGATTTTTTAAAATTTTGTTTTGTTTTATTTAATATTAGTTTATCTATAGAATTATACCTAAAACTCTTTGTTTTAGATATAATTCTGTCATTAAAATGCTGTAATTCTGCTTTTCTTTGGTATAAAACTGAACTTAGTTGAATTCATCTTGGATCTTGCCGTTTCGTAGCGGGAATATTTAGGCTGGGGTTCTGTTATAAGAAATGTTTAGTTGCTGTACCATAAGAAATTACCGGAGCTGTTAATAGTTGATTTAAAATATGTTACCTGTTTTAGTCTCTCTGATTCAGTTTGTTGCGTTGACATAGTTTCCATCAAATTCCTTTGAAGTCGTTGTACTTCAGCCTTTAACTCACTTTCACTGGTTGAAGCTTTCTCTAAAGAGCAGTTCAACTGATCTATAGTGGATTTTAGCGAAACGCATCTTTCTTCCAGGCTGGCCACTGATCTACTTTGTGAGTCACATTTTTCTTGAAGTTTCTAAAATGTTTAATCAATTAATAAAGGAGGTGGGTAGGTCCTTTTTTTCGCTCATTATGTTCGTGAAAATTCAAAGTTTTAATTTAGCCCATTTTGTATATATTTATAATAAGTTTAGGTATCTATCTTTACATCCACAATAAATTGGTAAGAAAATCTGACTGGCAAGTACCAAAAAAAACCTTGAAGCTTGCCATCTTTATTAATTTTTGGGCATTTTAGACGTTTTTCGATCTTATATTTTAAACAGTTATATGGTGCGCTTTGTGCACCACAATATTTTTTGTCTTTATTACAATTAAAAAGCTTATAAACTAGCATTTCTTTATTTTGAAACATATCATGCAATTATTAACATAAAAGATAAAAAAAATGTTTAAAATGGCAAAAATTCAATAAACCTGGCAAGTTAAAAGTTTTTTTTTTGTATTTGCCATTCTGTTCTTCATTCTGTTTTTTAACAATTGAAGATGTAAATAAAGATACTTTGATTTATAATAAAATGACCCAAATTGAAACTTTAAATTATCAGGAATATGATGGGTGTACAAAAACCACCTCCTTTATTTAGAATATTTTAAAATGCCGTATATAACGTATCCCCTTTAGTTCTTGTCATCCTTATTTCGCAACGAATAAAAAAAAGTGAGTTAAAAGAATTCTTTAGAATTTTTTTGTATCCTATTACGATAACACAGCCACCATTTATTTTATTGGTATTTAGTAACTTTTTTCAAAACAACTTGAGGGATTTCTAGGTCACACTGGGTTATTATCCTTTATGAGCTAGCGGTATTTTCAGCTTATTTTTGTTAAGAAATATTGTAATATTTTCTTCCAAAGTAGTTGACGTTTTTGAAAAATTAGCTGTTTGACTTTATTAATGGCCTGTCCCTTAACATTAGAATTTTTTAAATTTTTTTATATCAGCCTGATGGAGCTCTCGCCATAGTTCAGGAGCTGTTCCGAGTTTCTTCAGGAAAAGTTAAAATAATGTTGAATAAGAAAATTTTTAAAAATTCATTGGCCTGCGAGGTCGCCAGACTTAAACTCAGTGTATTACTTTCTTTGGGGATATTTAAAGAAAAAAGTGTGATCCCACCGACCATTTGAAAATATTGATAGCTTAGAAAATATAATATCCTAGTGTATTCTAGAAACTCCTAAAGTTGTTTTAAAATAAGTTATTTTAAATTTCTAAAAGATCACAATTGTATGCACACAAAAGTAAGGTGGCCGTATTAAATTTAGAATTTGATAAATTTTTTCATATTATAAGTGGTGCATTTGTTTTTTTATTTTATTTTAATTTAATGAAAGCAAATATTTTTTTCTAAGATGGCTATGATTTTGTATGATTCTAAAATTATTTAATGTCGCAAAATAATGGTGCTTTATTCTTGGGTACATTTTACGTTTTTGTCGCTTTCTTGTATACTACTACTCTTTCTAGACTATTCTACGTAAAAATTATTTTGTTTCAACTCTTACGTGATGATCGCGTTGTTGAATTTAGGAATTAGCAATTGTTAAAAGTTTTCAACAGTTTAGAATGTTTAACAAAATGTCAGATTTTGACAGGTTGCCTACTAAAATCATTGAATAACACTGACAATGACGTTTTGTTAAACATTCTAAACCGTTGTTAACTTTTAACAATTGCTAAGTCCATTGCTAAATTAAACAACGCGATCATCACTCGGCCGTTAGTAAAAAAAATTCTCACATAGCAAGAACTTCGTGGATATGCTGTATATAGTTTAGTAATTTAAGTAAACTATAATATAATTATATAAACCCCACGAATTGCTTCCTTAAGAAAGAAATTTTCTATTTTTACTATAAGACATTTATTTATTTGACTAAGCGGTGATACGCTTTAAATTTAGCAATGGACTTAGCAGTTTAGAATGTTTAACAAAACGTCATTGTCATTATTATTCAATGATTTTAGTAGGCAACCTGTCAAAATCTGACATTTTGTTAAACATTCTAAACCGTTGTCAACTTAGCAAATTGTTAAAAGTTAACAACGGTTTAGAATGTTTAACAAAATGTCAGATTTTAACAGGTTGCCTACTAAAATCATTGAATAACAATGACAATGACGTTTTGTTAAACATTCTAAACTGCTAAGTCCATTGCTAAATTTAACAACGCGATCATCACTCGGCCGTGAATGATTTAATTAATTTTGACGTTAAATATTAATATTTATTCAAGATTTAAAATAGTTTTGCAAAAGATAAAATAAAATGTAAAGTATTTTCATTAAATTCTGTTAGTTACTTGATATTAATATATTATTATTGTCACATGTTTATAATAACGGGAAGTAATAAGTTCATATTTTAAGAAAATACTATAAAATAACCGCTCCAATAAGGAGCTTAGGAAACCCTTATTTAAAGGTACCAAAAATAACTTGTTTTTAGCTAAACGTCTACACAATCTAACGAATGCTAGTAAACATAGTAAACAACACTACATATCCTTTGTTTTTTGTCTTCCCAAAAAAGCATATTGCTTCAAAAAGCTTACCTGTATAGTTCCATCCTTTTCTTGAAGCATCATCTGTAGCCTTTGCAAATCTCCTTCAGCAGACATTCGCTGAAGTTCTAATTTAGTAGATCTGTTTTCAGTTCTGGCTAATTCTTCCTGTAAATTTCTTTTTTCTGCTTCAGATCTGTTTAAGGCTACTTTAAGTTTTTCAATCTTATCCTTAAAAGTGTTATAGAAATTGATTAGTACACTCTGTGACAATCTTTAAAGTACATATTATATAAATGCATACTACCATTTTTTAAAATACTGTAGCACATGACTATGTTAGAAGACTTTTAAACAACTATTATTTTGTATTTCACGTTTAATAATAATTTTCACGTTCAAAATTAAACTATTGTACTTGTCCTATATAAGGGAATTGAGAAAATGTGAAGAATCGACGCTTAAGTCAATCAAGATTAGACAATAGTAATTTACGGTTCAAGGCCGGAAAATGGTCTATTAAATTACAAGTCTAGATGTGTACTAGACCAGTACTTTAATGACATTTCACGGCCGTGTATCGTACAACGTTTTATTTCATACTGTTTTATCTTTTTTTGATAAGTAAATTGAAGTGTGAATATTCGGATCATATGAAGGGGTCAGTATTGTCAATATAAGGTAATTAAGGTAAATGTAGCTACAATAATATAAGTTGTTGATCTAGTTATCTTTAAATTGGTTGCTTACAGTAACAAAATAGCTTGTTGATTGTCATCGTCTTGTTTCAAATAATTTAAACTGCAGTAATACCGTTAACGTTTATAAGTAATTTTATTGTAATTTGCGTAATAAAAATTGTTCAGAATTAACCCTGTGTTAGTAAAAATAATAAATTTCAGTTTCTGTCCGGTAAAGTTACTTTACTTTATTTTTCAATTCTGATTGGCTTTTAAAATGTCATAATCCTTATACATTAGTAAACAAAAACATAAAGCTTTTTTCAAATTTATGATTTACAGTTAAATTTATTTATCATCCCTATTAAAACTGACATAAATTAAGCACTCTTTTCCTCTTTATCTACAACCAACTGGTGCGTCACCCAAAAAAAACAACTACTATATATCTAACTACATTCTTCTTTTTTAAGTAACACTAAAACTTTATTTTTAAATGTTCCCCTTTTCAGGTTATGTTATGCATATCCTTTGACAGCTGTTTACATAATTAGGGTTTGTGCGCATGAGTATCATATAAATTTTGGCAATTTGTTACTCAAAGAAAAGAAAATAAAAACGTTTCTTGAAAATACTGACCAATAGTATTATGTAAAAAAGTAAAGAAGCCTAATGATGTATTGTACAATGGATCCCTTGTATTAAAAGTATGGGTATGCGAATATTCGAATTTTCAAATTATTCGAGGCAAATCGAATACGAATTATTTGATTCGAATTTCAAATCGAATATTCGAATAATTCAAACAGTTTGAACTATTTGAATAATTTAAACTATTTGACTAGTTTGAATCATTCAATAGTTTGAACTATTCACATATATCGAACTATTTGAATAATTCGAATCTTTTGAGTAATTGGAATACCTGAATTGAAAACTTTTTTTCTGATAACTCAGAAATAGGATTGATTTTGGCGGCAATTTTAAAAGGTTCATGATAATTTGAAATTCCCAGTGTATTTGAATACAACTCATTAATATTGAATCCACAATATTGGAAAGTTGTTGTGGTGGTTACTTATATAACATAACATTTTGCCAAAAAAATATTTTTTTTTGATTATTAACCTTTAAGATTAATCTTAAAAGGAGTTTTATTAAAAAAAAAACTTTATTTTATTAATTAAAGACGTAATTTTATATCGAAAGTTTTGGCATTTCGTTAGCATTATTATTTTTAAATAGCTACTACGACTATTATAATTAGCTAATACAATCAATTATTTTAAAAAATACTAGATACAAATTGTTTGAACTATGGGAATAGTTTAAACTATTCGAAAAGTTCGAACTATTGGAATAGTTCAAACTATTCGAATAGCTCAAATATTCGATTTGAAATTCGAATCGAATATAACTATTTGATTCGATTCAATTCGACAACTATCCGCACACCCCTAATTAAAAGGTTTATTTCCAAATTGATATTTATTGATTTACAAATGGCGTTTTATTGAATTAAATTGACTAATCTAATTTATAAATAGTATTTTCTAAAATTCAATCGTTAATTCTGAATTACAAAGTCCAACATACAATTAAATGCAATGTGAAAATCTAATTGAATACTCGCATTACTTACCTCATATTGTAGCTTCTGGTCGCTTTCACCGCTTAAAGACAACTCCAGCGATACCACTTTCTCCCTCATCTGTTTTGCCTCTTCAGTCTTTTTATGTAGTGCGTCAGTCTGAGATTGCAGCTCCATAGTTTTCTGTCCCAGCTTGGCTTCCAAGCCTCCCTTTTCTTCTTGTAATGTCCGTAAACTTTGTAGTACTTTGGTTAATTTGTGATCACCTTTGTTTTGAGTGTCATGCGCTTCTTGAAGTTGCTTTTTGATCGTGGTAACTTGGGTTTTGTAGTCATCCTAGGAAACATATAAAATATTAAGATCAGAACATCGGGTTGTGCTTATTTACTAATTTTTGACATTTCTTTATTAATGATATGATGCAATTAAATACAATAAAACTAATAAGAAAAATAAAATATTATATGATTATAAGTTTAAAAAAGTACAATTTTACGGCACGAATGTGAAAGTTTACAGAATGAGAGAAGCGAGTTCTGCAACTCACATGAGTCCCTTAAAACTTACTTTTAACACAAAATATCAATATACTTAATTTACAACCTGAAATATATTTGGAGAGCGTCCATTAATTACGTGAGGCATTTAGGGGAGAGGGAGAAGTCGACCCAAATTTCACCTAATCTCACGTGAGATCATTCGGAAATTAAGAAAATTTCAAAATTCCGACCCATCATTAAGCACAGACTTAATATTTACACTAAAGGACTCCATTTCGAAAATTTTACTAGATTAGGAGGAGCTCGAACTTCAAATCTCAAGCCATTCTTACCACTGTCTTCCTTCGTAATTTAATTAAATCCAATAGATATACCTAAATCCACTGAAGATATATAGTACCTAATTGGAACAGAATAAACAAAACTAAGAAACCAAAAGCATAAATTAATATAAAAATAGAATACATAGTAATATGTTTATACCAGGGCGTTCCACTCAATTGGACTCCTCGAATTATACGAAACCTAAAAATTATGACAAGTCCCCATAATTTTTCCTACGAACGCACTCTTAACGGAATAGACTAATAAAAATTAAGCGATTTGAATCTTTTGTTCAAAAAACGTTTTGCGTTTCAACCTTTCCCAAGGTACTAGATAAGTTTCTGAACACTAATTAACAATATAAATCATTTTTTTAATAAAGTTTTATCGGAAACTAGCTAAAGTAAAGGTACTCAATTTGTCTATTACAGTTTAAATTTCCACCAAGCCAAGTTTCCAAAAACTTTGCATATAGTGACGTTGGCAATGGTCGTTCTGTATTAAAATTAGGATGCGTAGTTTTTTTGTATTCAATACAAGTTGATAACGCAGACACTAAATTTTCAGCTCATCAAACGCATTATTGGCCATACACATCAAATAAACATGCAGATAACGATATTGTATTATCTGGAAACCTGGTCAATGTTTCCTCATAAACTGAGGTGGATCATTGAAAAGAGTTTCAGGACTGATCCTTTTATATCTCACAAACATACCTCTTTAAGACGTATACAAATTAATAATGTCCAAAGTATGTATAGAGTATTGATGTATAGAGAAAAGAGATACAATAATATACTAAGACGCTATACTAGTTACGCTCTTAACTATGCCTGGCCAAGGCCACTCATAAACCAGGAATCTATACAGGGTGATTCTTAAGTTGAGGCTTTTTTTAACTATGTATAAAACTCGTTAAAATAAGCAACTTCTTTAAATATTTTTTTTCAAAAACCCAAAAATAACAAAGCTACATAAATGTATTTAAAAGTGTGTCTAGTGCGGGCCTGGGTATAAAAAGATAGTTTATTTCTTATTTACGCTTGTTTTTGTCGTGTTAATCGCGCAGTTTGAGTCAGTCGTATTGCTTTATCCGGACGAGGCGAGGATTAATTTTAATTTTAAATCATTCTTAAATCGCGAAAATGGCACAATTCAAAAACAATGAATACGTGGATATGTTCTTCATTTATGGAGAGTGTTGTTAATGTGCAAACGTTGCTTCGAGATTGTACGCGCGACGGTTTTCCTTGCGGGCTCATTCTGGACCCAAGTACTCGGGTGATTGCAAGTCAGGTCGGTTTAAGTTAAAAAAACTGTGGACAACATTGCGGGAAAATCACGTTCAACGTGTCCAAGCACTACAGCCCGAAGATTTCTTGGGCGGTGACAATTTACTTAAGACAGGTCCGTATTCGACACACTAAATGAATGTAAGTTCCTAATTTTTTAGTATTTTGGAAAAAGTTATTTTAAAAATTTGTTTATTTTAATAAGTTCTATATACAGTTAAAAAAAGCGTCAACCTAGGAATCACCCTGTATAATTGATAATGGAGTGCTCCTTGAGAAGGTAATCTACATGCATTATATAGATACCGCGCAGCTTGTGTTTTCAAAGTTTTTTGTTTATTTGGTGTTTTTGCGTTTTAAATCAGATTTTTTATACATAAAATAAATGGGTATGCTGGTGCTTTCGTTTGCAAGAAATAAATCTCAGTTCCACCATTTGACAATTTATAGTGTACATTTTTTTATTATGATTTTGGCTTATTTTCCAGTGTTACCAAGCGTATAATAGTATATTGAGTATCCACTTTAGTTTTTAAGGTTAAGTTCTGAATCGCCGGTATATATTTAAGTATTTTCTATTTATAGGTATAATACTAGAAGGGTTCAAATCTAAACCGAAATTTGGCGGTAACTTTTTATTTAAGTGCAAGAAGTATATGATTTTTTTTACATTATGTTTTTACGTATTAACTCTCTTAGTCCATGCACTATTGGCATCGTTGTGGGAGTTTGTTAATGCCCTTTTACAGAATATTTTTGGTTGGGCGCAAGCTACTTATGCGCAAATTCTTTTGAAATTTTCGGACGTTTCGCGTCCGGCGGATTTTCGGTAGTTGTATGGCCCTCCTTAAACTTCTTACACAAATTAAATATCTGGGTTTTAAATAAGGGGAATTGCCCGTATTATATTTAAGGATTTCACAAAATATCACTTGGTTTAGCACTTTTGTTTACAAGAAATCTAACTATTGTGTGTTGTGCAAAGGAAACGCGAATTGTCATTTTAATAATTACTAAATGAGAAATTATGAAATTACGCACGCCTTCTAGAGACCCCATCACAAAAATGCTAAGTCGAAATTGTAGGTAGGGCCATTCTTTTGGTCTCGGAAAAAATTTCGGGTTATATTTGAACCCCCTCGTATATAAATTTATTACCCTCTCTCTTTCAATCTGAGCTACTTGCTGCATCAAATTTCTCACGCCTTTTCTAACAACTTCAGGATCAACATCGATGGCTCCATCCTTTTCGTCATGACCTAAAAATAATACGTATATGGTAGTGTAACTTAATAATATGATAATCTGTTAAACATAAGCCAAATTTTAAAAAAATATGTTTATGAAGGATAAAAATATGTAATAAGAAGTAACACTTTTTGTATTAATATTTAAGATGTTTACAAGATCTTATTATCACTATCAATTTTGTTTTTAAGCCCCCCTGTTTATGTATTCTTAGCTCCTATTTTTTGCTGTCTAAATTTTGTAGTATTCATTTTGTCACTTATTGTTTATATTGCTACCTTATTTAAGTTATATAGGAATTAAAACACAAAATAAAAAAATCAGTATTTAAATATAAAAAAATATATTTTATAAATTAAAATTAATTAACTATTTTTAGAGGCTTTTAAGTTAGGCACTGGCCAGGCCTTTCCAATGCGCTTGCTCGATCCCTAAGATCTTTATTTATTGCGCCCTAGCGTCAAGTTGCCACAAATGCCATTGGACATCTAAATGTAAGGTTTTCTTTGGCCCTTGCTCTTCGATAGAAGCGAAGTATCCCATTTATATTTTAACGAATTTTCTTTGGTCGGTAATACATTTTTTTTTGTCAAATTAGTACCAATTTAACTAGAAATTAAATCATATTCTGTTATGATATTTTAAAGGGTACTATATTCTTCATAATTACTAAAACAAAATAGAAAAAAGGAAAATGTTGAAATTTTGAAAAAATATATAAAAAAGTCATTTTAATTTTGTTTTACATAAATCCATTTTAAATCATGTTTTTTTTTTCATTTTTTATAATTGTTCTATAGTGTTTTAATTAGTTAGTATTAATGTTTTACAATTACCTAATAAAACATTATTAACAAGTTGTGATTAATATTAATTATGTGAATTACTTCAAAAGAAATACGAATAAATAGTTTTTATATAAACATTGCAGGCGGTGTGTAAATTTATCTGGAAGTGCTTTTTCCAAAATGTTTTTTAGTTTCTTTTAATGATACCACAACTGTTTTGTAATATATTATGATCTGTGTTTGATTTTATTACACAAAAATAAAAATTACCTTTTTATTAATCGTTCAACCAGTGCTTATAAAATCGACAACTTATGAATAGAGAACTGAAAAATTGGCGCACGATAGGACAGTGAGAGCATTTTTTATATGGATAAATAACCAACAATTGTGTAAAAGACAGCTTGTTGGTAATAAATTTTCATATACTCATTAATTCAACATATTGCGATTGGGAGACTCAACGGTTGACGCGTCAATTTTGTAGGACACATTTTTTCAGTTATTGGATTTAATTATCTGTTCATTGAACTAAAAAAAATAGTTGGTTATAAATTTCGGACTTTTTTGGCGGCTGAAAGCTTAAAAATGCCGCTTTTTCAAACATTTTCGTAGATAAATAAGTTGTAGGACACGTCAAAATGAAGCCGTTTGCAGAGTTTCAGCCGATTGGTAATATTTTTTTGCCTTATGGTGTACTGTGTTCTAAACATAATAAATGTTCACTAATGACGCCATGTTTATGAACTTTGATTTTTTTTTAGCTAATCACTACCACTAAGAAACGTCATTTTATACAACAAAAAATTTAAAATAAATTAGCAATTTAGGAAAAACCAATATTTCTTAAAATTTCTGACTACGAATAATTTGTTAAACAACCTGTTGGCGCCGGGAGTTCGTCTTAATATTTTGTACACTTATATATTGTCGAAAAATGGAAAGTAAAAATATAATACACACCTCTTGCTGGGCTCCACCGTCTTGACGGGCTTAGTAATCTATATGGCATAGATACCGAACCATCTAATTGAATTCCAGCTATTCGTCGTAAGGTAGATACCACACTGAATAATTTTTGTTCTATGTCCCGTTTAGATGTTTCCAATTGAGCCAAATGAGTTTCTAGAGCTCGTACTCTACCTTCAGCGCCTCCTAACTTAGCCTAAAAATAAAAAATAGGCTTAGTTTATAAAACTAGTATAACACAGGTAAAGTTTGCAACCATACACAGAATTTTTTCTTTAAGATCAGTAAGAACCAAAAAAAAAAACGCGAAAGTTTACGAATCAAGCAACGAACACACTCTAACAAGGAATAAATTCTGGTTTCTTTGCAATATGACCAATTCAAAAACTACAAATACATTATTTAAAAAATATATTTTGCCATTATGGTGCCATTTTTTGAGGTGTGTCATTACTCTAAATCTTAATTCTGTGTTTTATTTAACCTTAATTCAAGATACTTTATTTAGGTACTTGCTAAAAACACATAATGTCACTATATTTTTATAACTTAGCCAAAGTCCTTTCTATTTCTCAGCAGTGGACTGTGACAAAAGATTAAATAAAACTATATGTTACATGAAAAAATAAGTTTAAAGTCAGCAATTTCTTGAGCAAGTATAAGTACAGGGTGGCTCCTTTTCGATGGATTTTTGGGGTACTGGAAAAACTATAAGAGATAGAGATGACACTTCGAGTTCAATTTTCAAAACAACTGCAACGATAAAAAAGCGGTTAACTTGATTCATCTCGAAATACAGGGCGTTGTGGCGATTTCAGTACATCTCTGCATCTAAGTTGTTAGTAAAAATAGAAAAAATTGCAATTTATTATATTTAGGTACAATTTTACGTAAAATCCAGTGGCGTACTTAATTATTTATCAGTAACGGTTTTAAAGATATAACTCAAAGTTGCCTTTTTTTAACAGAACACTCTGTATATTATTTGACTATTTTTCCCATAAAATTACCTATCCATTGATACCACACACCTAATATTTATTTTTTAAGAAACTGGTTGTTAAAAATGTAAGGAAAACCTTATAAGATTTAAATTTTGCACACCCTGTATAAAGTCTACGTTGCATTAAACTTGTCAATTTCTAGGTTGATACTTTTACAAAATAATAAGTATTATTTATAAACTATTAGTTAATTGCCCTGCTTTTTTATTCATCCTCCAGTTTCAATTCTGATCACTGCAATATCTTGTATAATATTTAAGCAAAAAATAAAAAGTATATACCTACGTCCAGCTTTTTGTATTCTTAAATTTTGATTTAATTGAACGAAGTAGAGTTTGAAGCTTTGAAATATATAATATTATTAAATTTTATATTGAGGGCGGAAAAAAGTGCACATTTCGCAGATATAAGGAAAAAGGGCAATTAAGCAATAATACTTTTAAAAGACTAGAGGCTAACCTAGTGGTAGATGGATCGTTAAAAAAAAATAGACTAAATAAATAATGAAATTAGTAGCGGTGCTAGGATTTTCAATTTTTTTTCAATTGAAACATGGGATCCATAGTAAATATATAATAGATACTATTGGCCTCAAATAGAACACTTTGTTAAGGAAAATAGTTTTTTTGGAATTGGCGAAAAAAAGTTGATTTTTGTGTGAGCCCTCAGGGAAAAATTGAACTTTTTATTAAATTTTATCGTCAAATCCCAAATTTTACAAAAATATCTGCATTTTTCTTGAAATTGGACGCATCTGAAATATTTCCCTAAGAAAATTGTTGTGTGAAAATTTTTTAACTCGCTATGGTTTTAAGGAAACCATAGCTAATTTTGCAAAATTCAGGATTTTCCCCAAAACGATAAAATCCATCGAAAAGGCGCCACTCTGTACTAGTTTAAAAATTACACCCGTAATTTGTTTTTTCTGTCTAATAATAAATATACCAACCTTTAGTTCCTGTATTTGTTGCGTGGCATCTACCAAACAAACTTCTAAATTATGTTTTTGGTCTTCTAGTCTCTTCTCTTTAACTCTGCTATCTTCAAGATGGATTAATAAATCTTGTTCCCGAGCGTGCCATTGTTCTTCCAGTTGTCCCGAATGGCACCTGGTACGACCCAGTTCTTGTCTGGTTTGTTCCAAGTTTCTTTCAAGTTCTGACATCTAAAATTAAAATATTTGGCTTAAGATACAGGGAATAAAAACTATCAAAGAATGAATGGCAGCAATCCGATCTTCCCGACACGGTTGGAGACATCATCTGGTATACAGATGGTTCCAAAACCGAACAGGAAACTGCAGCGGGCGTGTACAGTGAAATGAGGAATTTACAATTCTCCATTTCACTAGGAACACACAGTTCTGTATTTCAGACAGAAATATACACTTTTCTGCACCGTGCAAAAAAAAATAACAAGAGGGCTTATAAAAACAAGCGGATCTGCCTAATAACAGACAGCTAGGCGTCACTAGGGGCACTAGTAAACCCCAAGGTAACGTCCAAGCTGACATGGGAATGCCAAAGAGAACTGAAAGTCCTGGAAGAAAACCACAGGGTAACTCTGCTGTGGGTACCAAGATATTCGGGAATAGAAGGCAACGAAAAAGCGGATGGGCTAGAGAGACAGGGATCATCCACACTATACTTTGGACCAGAACCTGCCCTTGAAGTGACCAAAACCACAGCACGAGGGCAAACCAGGGAATGGATCCGAAACAAACACATGGATTACTGGGGGAGCCTCAGTAAAATAAGGACGAACTACTCAGACAAAGTAGGAAAAGACTTCGCATAACAGTAGGGCTGCTAATAGGGCACGAATACCTAAGAGAACACCTACACAAGATAGGCTCATAAAATGGGGACCCAAGTTGCAGAATGTGCGACGAGGGGGGAGAACAGCCTACCATATCCTGTGCGAATATAAAGTGTTGAATATACTAACCAACCAGTCTCGGGGTTATACAGACTTGTAGAAGGAACAAGACTAATGGGGTGATTGGTATAAAAGATAAGGGGAGATTAGGCACAAAAAGCCCAAGAGGCTGCGCTGCCTCCTGTAGTAAATCTAGACGGCTCACTGGGAAGAAGAAGAAGAGCTAAGCTAAGAGATAAGCTAAGTGCACGTAGATATAAAGTCATAAAAGACCTTTGTATTTCAGACATAATATATTTACAGTAAGTTCAAAATTTATCACCTGTTTTCTCAGCTGGTGTACTTCTTGGTGAGCTCTTTCACGTTCCTCGACTTCATTAAGTAACCTTGCTTGCAGTTCCTTTTCCTCCTGCTGCTGTTGATTGCCAGCAGCTTGTGCTCTCTGAAGTTCTTCTTGAATACCTTGTGCTTTATGCTCGCTCTGTAGTTGTTCTTTTTCTAAATCTCGAATTTGGTTTTGTAGGCGGGAACGTTCATTTTCTAGGGACACTTTTATTTCTTCTAAACCTTTAAAAAATATTACCAATTTTAAAATATTTATTTATTTTTAAAGTCGCCAACTTTTGAGCTTAGAAGTGTTTATCATAATTTGTTTAATTTATTATAAAATACCAATTCCATATATTGATATAATAGCAATGTTATAGACCAAAAACCAAGCTAGCTTAGGTATTTCACCTAGTAATTTTGATTAAGCTCCTTGATGATACTGACTGCTCTATTATTAACCGAATATAACTTGATTCGTTATTCTACGGAACTACCAACTAGAACATTCGAACACATTATAAAAGAATTATGAATTTCAGTTGACCTCCATATGATTCTTTAATTTTTCATTTGAAATTTTACTTTTTTTAGTTCCTTATTAATTATTTGTTTAAAAAAACTTTTAAAAAATTGCCAAAAAGTAGATAATCATGTTCTAGATATTATTTAGATATGTCGTACGTCATAGATTTAAACTTTTTGACACAAAAAGAAAATAATTTTCTTCACTTACGTTTTAATTTGGTAATTTTTCGGATTTTTTTTTACGGCATGATCCACTATGTGATGAACTTTACAAATTTAATATTCAAAACATAACAGTGCAAAGTGTTTAGGCATAAACAAAAGTATTTATTATGGTTGAGATGATATTGATTTATATCAGTTTAAAGTAAACATATTTCATTTTATTGACCAATAATTAATTTTTTAAATCCTGGGATTTTTCGTATTATTAATGTAAGCAAGTGAACAGAACAGAACAGAAGTTTTTTATTTGAAGAAAATGCATAATACCTTTAACCCATCCATTGAAAGAGAAGATTTACCAATTAAGTATATTAACTCTTTCAGATAACGAGAAGAAATGATAAGTGCTCGACATAAATGTTAGGACGTGTAAGGCATAATTATAGTAAATATTTTTTGTATGTGTAAAACAGCTCTTGTTTATATTTTACATTTTCTCTAAGGACCGAACTAGATTAGGGTACTGAAACGTTAAACCTAGAGGTTTAGGGCAGTTTTAGGTTTATAATAAGTAAATATTAAGTAAGCTATAATAAATCTAGTTTTTTTGACGTAAAATGTATTTATAAAAAACACCAATCTTTACTTTTTTCTGTTAAATATAAAGAAATAAAAATTTAAGCGCAATGGATTTTTTTTATTTTAATAATTTGACCATTCTGCTTTCTGTAGACAATAAATGTTATTTTTAGAATGATTTAAAATACATACCAGATATGATTTTTCATCCGTTAAGTTTTTTAAATATAAATAACAATTTTAAGAACCACATATATTAGAATATAACGTTTAAAAAAACTATCTGTCCTCTAATTGACTGATAAATATTTTAAAGTGCTAACGTACTTTTAAACAAGTTTTTAAATGTTGCAAGTATGGTTAGATCATTTTTTAAACATGTGAAACTGCAGTCATTTGTGCTTGTCATAAAAATATAAGTACCCGAGATAAATAAATTCCATTTTGTTTATTTTTTTTTTTAACTCGCCAGAAAAAATATATAATCTTCGTTAAAAAGTCCGCGTTAAAAGATTTTTCTAAAGTAATTAGTTGATAAATTAAAATTTACCATTGGTATCACTTTTTATTTGACTTAAGTTAAAAACATTTTTTCTTTTTTTCAAAAAAAAATAATAATAATAATAATGCCGGAAAAGATCCACATTTCTAAGAGTAGTTTTAGGTCTGATATTCAGTTAAAATTCGGTTGAGTAGTGATTTAATGTTAGGCTTTAAAAACACACATGTTTGCTGTCACAAAAAAAGTTTTTCATTTCCTATCCCTTACCAGCAAGCAATCCCTGTAAAGCATAGAATGATTTGAACTTGTTGGCATACTTTTTCAGCTAGAACTTAGAATTCAAGAACACTAAAATATTGGACTTCCATTCTCTTTATTTGTTAATTGTTACACAACGTTTCGGTTAGTGATGTATCTTCAACCGTTTTCAAGTGGTAACTAAAAACTATTCTTAAAAGCTACGACTTATATACTATCCCTTGTTCACCGAAGCTTGACCGACTTTTCACGGTTTAGCAGCGGCTGCCAGATATTCGGAATATCGATACTAGTCTTGCTAAATACATTTTGGTTGTTTACAATTATTACAGCTTCTTTAAATTTTCTTTTCTTTCAATGGGTTTCTTTATAAATAGTTTTTGCTTTCGACCATTGTATGCGGTGTTGTTTTGACCAAGCGGGTTCGACGTTTCACCCGGTTTGGTATGTTTTTTGTGTTCTTTAACTCTAACTTTGAGTGGTCTTTTCGTTTCCCCAATGTATACCTCACCACATTCACAGAGTATTTGGTAGATACAGAAACATTGTTGTCTGGTCTCGTCTTAGTAAGAATACTTCTTAGAGAAGTTTGGGATTTAAATGCCGTTTAAATATTATACCCAATCGCGATTATGCGGATCTTTTCCGAAGTTCCATTAATATATGGAATTGTCATAAATATTTGGTCATGTGGGGTCTCGTTCAAGTTAGTTTTTTGTCTCATTTTGATATTTTTCGATTGTTTCCTTTACCAGTCTCTCACTGTATCCGTTCGGCTTAAGATCCCTAGTTATGTTTCTTATTTTCTGTTGCAGGGATTCCTTACTGTTGCATAAGATCACTGGACAATTATGTAGAGTACTTGTGACCCCCTGTTTCGTATCGTTAGAGTGATTAGAATTCTGGTGTGAATATTGTCCAATGTGGGTAGGTTTTCTGTATACCGAGGTTTGTAAATGTCCATTATTCCGTTTGACTAGAACGTAAAAAAAAGGTAGGGCCGAATTTTACTCCTTTTCCATTGCGAATTTAATACAAGGTGGGAGGTAATGTAGATATTTTAAGAAACCTTCAAGTTCTTCGTCATTACTCAACATGACCAAATATTTATGACAATTCCATGTATTAATGGAACTTTAAAAAAGATCCGCAGAATTGCGAATGGGTATAATATTAAAACGGTATTTAAATCCCAAACTACTCTAACAAGGAGACGGCACGGCCTTGGGGTCGGCGATTTGGCTTAATTTTTTTTGTGGTGATAGAGTGCACTTAGTTTATCATAATTTTAAAATACTAAGGCGCACTATTGAGGAAATTCCACAAAAAAAACGTTTTAATTTTTTGTGTAGCATATATACTAAAAATGTAATATTTTTATTAAATCGCCAAGTGGCTCAGGCAGTAGCGCTCAAGACTTCCAACCCGAAGGTTCTGGGTTCGAATCTGCTCCATGCCTTACTTTTTTTTACGTAATTAATTATTTTTAATATTTTTAAATTTATTTATACCAAATTTTTTAAATAAATAATTGTAACATTACTTTACATATCTATGCCTCAAAACTATGTACTGAAAGAATCGTTTTTATGAATGTAAATGATGTACCTATGTTTTTCAATGATTACCTTACAAACCCCGTGTGTTGTAATAATTATTGTTTTAAATGTTTCTTTAATAACTATCACTCTGGTTTTTGCAAATAATTATAATGTAAATAAAAATGTAATGCAAATTGGCTGCAAAATATTTTATTTTCTTTTCCCTAATTGTGAATAAAAAAACACTACTAAACTAAAAGAAATTTTATAAGTATTTTAAAGAATAATAATATTAAAAATAATTAATTACGTAAAAAAAAGTAAGGCATGGAGCAGAATCGAACCTGAAACCTTCGGGTTGGAAGTCTGGAACGCTAACGCCTGAGCCACATAGCTGTTTGACAATGGTGTTTCATTTTAAGTACGTATGCTACACAAAAAAAAATTAAAACGTTTTTTTGCGGATTTTCTTAATAGTGCGCCTTAGTATTTTAATATTGTGATCTAACAAGTGCACTCTAGCACCACAAAAAAATTGAGCCAAATCGCCGACCCCAAGGCCGTGCCGTCTCCTTGTAAGAAGTATTCTTACGAAGACGAGACCAGACAACAATGTTTCAAATGATGACTGTATCTACCAAATTCTCTGTAAATGTGGTGAGGTATACATCGGGGAAACGAAAAAGCCACTCGAAGTTAGAGTTAAAGAACACAAAAAATATACGGAACGGGGTGAAACGTTGAAGTCAGGGATTGCCGAACACGCTTGGTCAAAAGAACACCGCATACAATGGTCGAAAGCAAAAACTATTCATAAAGAAACCCACTGGAAGAAAAGAAAATTTAAAGAAGCTGTAATAATTGTAAACAACAAAAATGTATTTAGCAAGCCTAGTATCGATATTCCGAATATCTGGCAGCCGTTGCTAAACCCTGAAAAGTCGGTCAAGCTTCGGTGAACAAGGGATAGTATATAAGTCGTAGCTTTTAAGAATAGTTTTTAGTTATCACATAAAAAAGTTTGAAAATACATCGCTAACCGAAACGTTGTGTAACAATTAACATATAAAGACAATGAAAGTCCAAGATTTTAGTGTTATTGAAACCATAAAATTGTCTAACACTTTCAAAGAAACGAAGAACTCAGATGTTATAAATGCGTTACATCAGTAGCCACAGAAGCTGCCAAAACTTGATATGTATCAAAAAATTAGATTCTACCTGACATATTGTTTTCATGTCTCGAGAATGGCTTTCTGCAAAACTTAGCATGGCTCTTGGTTTCACTTATAACTTAAATCTCACAAAAAAGTTTTTTTTCCCTTTTACCCAACGATCTTTTAGAGATAATTGTACAGCTTCTCCTGTGAAGAATTCGCTTCTATAATTTAGGTGTTTCTTCCTCTGCAAACCTTCAAATATTTAGCCCGCGTATTAGTTAACTATCACTAACTTTACTGCAGACACCCAAGCTCGTAGTACTTAAGCTTTAAAACCCTTTGCGTAATGTTGAAAAAGTAACTTTTTCTAATAATTATTTTTTTTTTTTAACCCCCCACTACTAAAAATATCTTAAATGATACAAAATATCATCTCTCATACTTTAAATAACTAATATAAATAAAATATTCATTTTATGCATAAAAATTCTATCATAATAGAAATGCAAAGCAGAGAACTACCTGCTTATTTACCTGGGATTTTACGCGGAACACCTTTCTGGGTCCGCATTTCTTTTAAATCTCATGCCTCAGTATGGACCTAAAATAATACCTTAAAAAATCCCGGTATTAATAACTAATTTAATAATTAAATCAATAAGAATACTAATTTATGATTAAAATGGGCGTTTTGCGGGAAAAGGAGGGGTTTGGAACCCCGTTTGAAAAATCTTGAATAGTCAAAAAATTATTCACGCCAAACCTGGGCACAAATTTAAAAATGTGGGAAAATCCAGATTATGAGAAAACTATTGAAGGAATTTTCATTTAGTTTTCACTATAAGTTAGCCCCGGGCCAATCACATATTTTTAAAACTTTAAAAGGGTCCTAGGGGTTTAAAAAAAAATTTAATATTAGATTATTTATGGGTAAAATATCCCGTAAAAAATGCCTCCTGCGCGGAAAAAACCCCTGGGAAAATTTTAAATGATAAGGGATTTTAATGGGGAGGGTTTTGATTAAAGGGGCTTATAAAACGCGTATTTTAGTACCAGAGTCACGGCGTAAAATTAATTTGGGGCGCGAATAAATTGGAAATTAAGGGTCGCGACGCGTAAAAAAAGCGATTTTTCGATTTCGAAAAAAGGAACCGAAAGTCGCGATTCAGGGTGACCAGGCGGGGTCATGATTGGTCAGAAGCTAAAAACGCAGTTAGGAATTGTAGAGTGAATAAAGCCAAGGGTTTTTTTCAGAAAGCAAAAAGATCATTATCAGCTTTTTCCACGACACTTCGCGTTATTTTTTAAAAGACTTCGACTCCTGTCATTCGTAGACGGGCCTCTAGTCGATCGGTGCGCCTGTTAATTGCCTTAATATACCTCAGACTTGCACATACTAGTTGAAAAAGGGGGTTAGGACTTGTGGGATCGGATATTCCGTGCCAAAAGCCAGTGTGGTATTTGACGGAATTGCCTTTTCTAAAAAAGGTAGGATAATTAAGAAATTCCGCGGCGCGTTTTCTACTGGAATTGGTTTGGTACAGGAAAGTCCCGGGGGTACTAGTGACGCCACGTCAGACCAGGAGTTGGGATAGCGCCTATCGTCCAAAGGTAAAAGCTCTTCTAATCCGAAAATTAAGTTTTCCGAGCCCATACGAAAAACCCGCTGTTCCGCAGATGGCCAGTCCGGGAAAGTAGTTTGGGATAGCACTCTAAAAACAAAAAAATTAGAAAAACCGCCCTTTGCAGTTATCTTAATTTTCAGAATTTAGTAATTTTCTCCAGACCTTTAGTTGGGACCCGGCCTGCACGCACCGAAATCAATTTTAAAAAATTAGAGACTTTAAGAATTTTTGTTTATTTAGTGTTTTTAATATTTGTGCTAAGTCCAAGAGCAATTTTCTTTTAAATATTTATGTTTTCCTGATTGGGACTTTTTAATTAAGATCTCTTCAAAATTTAAATTCGGGGAAAAAAGCTCTTTTCCCTAATTTCTATATTTATAAATATTTTTTTGAAAACCCTTTTAATAAGGTATTTATCAGCACAATATTTGTATTTTTGTAATTAGCATTTTTGTGCAAATTTTTAAAAAATTAAAATTAGATAAATAGTTTGATAGTTTTAAGTATTAATTTTGGAAATTTTATGAAAATTAAAAGCCTTTTTTTTTTTTTTGTATTTAAAATTTAGTTTTGCTAAATTTGTAAAAATTTGGAAAAATTGGTTTATTCAAATTAAAAAAAATTAAGTTTTTGAATTTTAATGAATGCACTGAATTAATTGCTTCTTAATTAGAAAAACTATTTTTATTTTTCTTTGATCCCGAACTGATCTGGGAAAAAAAATTTTGTTATCTATACGTATAACCAATTTTCCAAATAGCATTTTGTTTTTTAATTTTCTAAGTTTAGATTTTTTTTTTTGGAAAATGTTAAATAACCCCAAAAAATAATTAATCATCTAAAGACTTATTAGTCACTTGATTAATAAACACAGACTAAAAAAAAGGGAAAGGGGAAAGGAAAACAGTTAGTAAAAACGCCAAATAAACTTTCGTGAGTTTTAAAGACATTTTAAAAGCAAAGTGGGTTTTTTGGTGCTAAAATAATAGGCATTAGCAAATTTACTTTGGTAACGCAAAACACGTTAATTAGTTCATGATAGAGCCTTGTATATATTAATTTTAAGATTTTGTAAATATGGTTTAATTTTTTGATTTTGTAAAGAGCTCTATAATAGACAACGGACTTGCCCCTTTACCCCTAAGGACGATAGTCCAGATCTTCTTTTAAAAGTGCCTATTTCAGAATTTTTGATTTTAAATTAAATTTTTTCTTTAATTTTTTTCCCAAAAAGGGAAAATAGTACTCCAATTAGCATGCCCCTTTTTAATTTTGAGGCTATTTCGGCTCATGAAAATGTAAATAATCCATCCGGCACGATTCCCCCCTCTTATTTATCAAGTCACATTAATGGGGCGGTGAATAATTATCCTGATTCACCGGGTGGAAGGTGGGTTTTCCCCTCACCCTTTCGGGATGAGGCCTCCAAGCGAGGCCAAGGGACTTTCCCTGATTATAAAAACAAAAGCGACTTTAATATTTCTTTTAAAAAAGCGATTTAGAAAATAGGAACATAATAGGTTTTAGGAACGAGGCCTCCACGCGGGATAGAACCAAGCAGGGAAATATAAAAATTGGGGAGACGAAGATGAAGTGCTTCGTCCCGAATTAAATAGACCGGGCAAAGTAACGGAGAAAAAAAGGGTTTTTTGAAACCTTGTCAGAGGCTACGAACAGTTTAAGTGGTATTTTGCCGCTTAGACCCGGTCCCCCCGTGTCTCTAAATTCAGATCAGGATACCAAGCCTGCGTTTATGCGTGATATGCCTAGGCGGGACAAAGCCTATACAAACATATCGGAACGCGTAACTGGGCAACAGTAATAGTATCAGCTTCAAAAGAATATTTTATCCTTAAATCCTGCACACTAGTTTATGCTGTGATGACGCAAGTAATAGCATATTTTCAGTATTGTTGATAAAACGTGTTAGTACTTAAATGAATGACATGAGAAAATTAATTTTTAAATTGTTTATTTGAAAAGCTAAAAAGCAATATGTATTGGTTTAGATAATTAAACACATTTTTGGCGCTTTTAAATGCATCTTGTAATGAAAAAAAATAGTATGAATTAGGATAAAAAAAACTTTCAATTTCAATTACGTAACTTTACAATTTTGTTACAGGAATGCGACATTTTTTTTTAAATCTATATAACAGCCCCCAAAGTGTTTTATAAAACCTGAATGCTAGGTATGGTAGGTTTCAAAATAATTCGTTGATTTCTCGACCGGAATAAAATTTAAATTACAACCCTCAGTGGAAAACCCAACCATAAATAGGTTGCCTGACAAATATCTACTGTGTAGGAACCGCTCCTTTTG
The DNA here is from genome assembly GCA_019359885.1 of Listronotus oregonensis. Lineage (NCBI taxonomy): Eukaryota > Metazoa > Arthropoda > Insecta > Coleoptera > Curculionidae > Listronotus > Listronotus oregonensis. The sequence goes on from JAHBCN010005381.1 coordinate 33,408, forward strand.
AAAGGGTACAGGTCCTGATTACCTACTAATATTAATAGTTTAGGTTAGGTATTTTAGATGCTCAATAACACACACGAAAATTCCTTGACAAATTCCAAACGACTGATGAATTAAGACGAAAAGATTCTGCTTTATATTCAACATCTGCAATTTGCCTATACAGTAAAGCGCATAGCACTGCGAACATAGGACGATCCTGGAGGATTTTGGATGTACCTAAAAACGCCGCACGCATTGCTTATCGATCAATAATTTTCGGCAAACAATAATTTATACGGTGCACACTAATTCGCTCCCGCAGACAGGTACCCATTCCATTTGCTACCTAATTCGCTCCCGAGGCTATATGCTAGTTCGCTCCCGCCATTTTAAGAAACTCAAGAATGATAATAGGCATCGTGAATAAAACGCTTATATATAATTCGGTCATGGTTAGTTCTGGTTAGCAAAGCGGCTTTTATTTTCCCCAATTATATATCAGACGTAAAAATGCGGTAGAAAAGATCCATGATTTGCTTTTTTTACATTAAATGCATTATTTAGAAAACCGCCGAGTCCAGGTATAAATTACTTCTAAGAATTTTTAACCCCGGGGCGAACTCGCCCTGACCTTTTATTCAAATGAGTGATATTCTGACCATCGGAGCGAACTAGTATACACCCAATTTATAAGACGCGCGTCGGCCGGCCAAGCGATTAATTTAATACGTTTATTCCTGAAATAATTCTTTACTATCGAACGCTCGACAGCTTTAGTTGTTCGGTGTCGATTATTTGCGACCAAAAATTTTTTTTTTAAATAAAATAATAATTATTAATAATGGATGTTCACGAACTGGAAGAAAAAATTAAAATCATTAAATGGTATCACCGTGGAAATCCTGATAGGGAAATTAGGGAATTATTTATTAATTTATTTCCAACCGGGCTTACCCTAGAATTTTTACTATTCACCGACTCATTAAAAACTTTTTGACAATTGGTTGTTTAACTCTTAGAAAACATAAACATGATAGTGCACCAGAATAAAACAACGAAAGGGAAATGAAGGAAATTATAGTAGTGGCAAGTGTTATTGCAAAACCTACAATTTCATTAATACAAATTGTACAACAGGTTAATTTGAGCAAAGGATCAGCGGAAAGAGTGCTTAAAAAAATGGATACCGATCCTACAAAGTAAGAAAAACCCATGAAATTTTCCCTGGTGATCATTTTAGACGAATGCAATTTTGTGAAACTGTAATGAAAAATAACAATGAAAATTTTATAAAAGACATTGTTCTTCATGGTCTCACCCAACGTTTTTTTTTTCTCTGGGGTCACGTAAAATCACAAATTTATGGTTTCCAGGAGAATAGGGCTAATAATATACAAGAGTTGCAATTACAAATTGAGAATTCTTTTAGGATTATTACCCTTAACATTCTAGCAAATGTCAGAAGGCGTTTTTATGACAACCTTGGTTATTGTTTGGCTCAGAAAGGTGATTTATTTGAGCATCTTCGATAACTTGAAATATGTTTTCTTTTTTTATTCTATGAAGGCACATTAATTTACTTTTTTTTAAATATCTTCTACGTTCCATTATTTATTTGAGAAAATTCTTTTATGTTATTAGGAAAAACTGTTTGGTTTTTAAAACCGTAGCCCACGTTGCGGTCTCGTAAGTAACTAATTTTAAATTTATGGCTGATAAGACATCCGATCGAAGACGGTTGATGCTAGCTAGCTCCTGCTACTTGCCTATAAACACTGCATATTCTTACTAAAAATAAAAACGTAGTACACAACTAAACTGGGCAGATAACTCTTCCGAATTTATCACCGTACTCCCCACCAGTCCCAACCAAAAATGAGCCACGTGAAGAAACGAGACATAAATTGAAATGCAAGCCACAAAATTATTATTGGTATTTTAGAATTGGGTACATCCAAAATCATCCAGGAGCCTCCTATGTTCGCAGTACGGTGCGCTTTACTGTATAATACATAATATAACAAAAAGTAGGTACAATAATAAATAAAGAAAATTTTAAGTCCTGACCTACATGCGGGTACCCCAAGTATATTGAGTTTTACGACTAACAGTAGCAGGTAAAACGAAAAATCAATGAATTCTTGTGGAACGTACCATACCCTAGGTGCTGAGTTTTTAGATGCTTAACTCATTTCACACTGTCTACAAGTCTACGTACAGAAACGTGAAAACATGAAATCTTTATCACCATTCATAAGTAATATTATTAGGGAAAATTTTGAATCTACCTTTGTAGAAAATTGTAACTATAAACTTTTAGTGTGGGGTATTTTTCAACATAACGAACTTTACTTAAACGGTTTCTTAACATAATTAAATACACAAGAATCTGCTTGATTTCACTTTAGACAAAGACAAACTCACAACACCATTTTTTTGACAAATTCTTTAAAAAAAGACTTACCTAGTTTTAAAACTAAAATTTACAGAAAACCTACGCATACAAATACATACTTAAGTTTTACTTTAAATCATCCAGTAATGGTTAACAAGAGAGTTTTAAAAAGTCTATTTGACAGAATAAAAGTAATGCATTCTGTTTAAAGCCTTCCGTGAACAAATTTTCTTACCAAATTTCTTTTAATGTGTTTGTCGTGATCTTTTTTCATAATTAACCCCTTAAAAAACCTGTTAACCTACGCCCATGGTTTACACAATCTAATAGGTCCTAAACACTCACCCAAACAATTTTCGTGCCAAAGAAATCACGTAGTATTATGTTTTTTCATTAAAAATAAATAGATTTTAAAAAAACATATGGCAACTTCTAACAGGTAAAATTTTGTTCTTTTCTTTTTTTATTTATATATTTTATCTCTATTTAGTTCCTCCTGCCTTACACGATACAGGTGCAAGCTCTGCGACTGTAATGTAAGAAACTTAAAGTTGTGTGCAAAAGAAAACTGCCTAGATGTAAAAAACCAGCTTACAACAAAAAATTTTACATCTGCAAACATCCCTGTGCTTTTATTTTTTTATTTTTATTTTTTTATTTAATATAAAACTATTGATTTCGTATAAGACTTTTTCCATGTTGTTTGTGGGTTTCTTTTAGATATGTATTGTTTTTTAATATAATCTTTACTGTAGAGCATCGCCATTTTTGTAGGTCCTTCGATAACATGATTGTTTAATTAAAATTTTTGAACTATTACATTGATGACGTATTCTAAGATACAGCACTACAGAATACCTGTCAATTATTGACTATGAATATAATTTCATATTCGCAATCGTTAATAGCTTAAAAATGACCTGTGAATGGTTAAGCGGTGAATGGTAACGTCATATGGTTCCTTGTAACGTTGCTGTATCACATTTATCGACTATTTTCGCTTAGTTGTTTTTTACATCGCCGATTGACGATCGCCTCATAGGATCACGAAATTTAAATATATTTAGATTACGTTTGTATTGATGTAATTCCTATATTATATTTAAAAAAAAAAGATTTTTGTTTTTTTGAGTTAGGTACCTATGTATACAGGGTGTTATTTAATAAGTGTTCGATATTTCTAAGAGTGATTTTTCAAGAATTTTTAAGGTAAAAAATTTCTATAAACGTGTGGTCTAAAATGCTTCGTTTTCAAGATACATGGTGTCAAATCCTAAATAAAGGCCGATTTCTGAAAATTGGTACCTGGGGGTTTTTTGACACGACAAATTTGAATTTTGTTCTTAATTTAGCTCTTAATTGTAGGGGGCGCTATCTACATGTATATTCTCACTTTTAAAGGCTCATGACTTTTGTACAACCTTGTATTTATATTTTTGGTAAAAGAAATGAATTCCTAAGTTATTTTTACGCGAAAAGGGTACTTTTATTAGATGTCGCTAGGAGCAACCGTTTTCGAAATATTTTTGTTTAAAATAATCAATGCATATGCTAAGTAAAGACCGCCGAAAATGACGGTTTTATCAAGTAGGCTAGTCAATGCGTTTTGTTTGTGTTGTCATGTAAATATTTAAACATAATACAATTTTAACGTACAGTTGAGTAGTGGGTAATCAAAATTAGTGAGTTTTTGGTTAATGTTTTACCAATGCTGAGTATGCTGACATGCATGACGGACTTGCTAATGGAAATGATTATGAAGCTAGACGTTTGTATCAGGAGCGTTATCTGAATCGCATAGTTCCAACTTCAAAAACTTTTTCAAGAATCCACGGTCGATTAAGAGAAACAGAACATTTGAGAAAGCTAGTCACCTGTCGGGTGCAGTTCGAACGGTAAGAACCCCAGATATCAAAGATGCAGTCTTTAATATAGTAGAACAGCCGGAAACGAGCACCAGGAAAGTAGCGTTTACGTTAAATATTTCTTTTCGGTATGGAAAATTTTAGTGGACAATTTGTTATATCCCTATCATGTTCAAAGAGTTCAGACACTGCTACCTCGTGACTTTCCCTTACGTATAAACTTCTGTCGTTGGTTTCTCCAATGCCTTATTCAAAACCCTTTGTTTGAAAATCTTATCCTGTTTACCGACGAAGCAAATTTTTCACGTAACGCTATACGTACGAAATTTTCATAACAATCATATGTGGTCAAATGAAAACCCACATGCAATACAGAAATCGCCTTTTCAAGAACAGTTTTCTGTTAAAGTGTGGGCAGGAATCCTGAGAGATAATTTGATAGGTCCATTTTTTCTTTCGGGAAGATTAAATGGCGACATATATTGTCGTTTTCTTGAAGAGGATTTGCCTATTTTACTGGAAAATGTGCCCCCTAGACTACGGAATGATATGTGGTTTATGCAACGAACTCAGGACTGAGAATTAACGCAACGCCAGTTTGTAGGCAGGTTGTTTGGTATAGTGATCTGTTTGTTTTTGTTTTGGAAAAGCGTAAACAAATTGCCAGATTTAAAAAATCAAAATCAGGAAATTATCTTGATAATGTAATAAAATTATTTACAAAATATTGGTTTTGTGTTAATATAGGCAACATCGATTTAAATAAAAACATTTATTGGAACTGTCATATCAAGATTCGATTTCACCGGCCACATGGTTTATTTGGACAGCTGGGCACTTTGATGTCATTTTATCCCTTTCTAGTAGGTTGTATTATTCAATAACACGTTTTGTAAACTGACTTGATCAACAGCAATCGCAAGCAATCGAATTGAGCATCTAAAGTGAATGACATATCTTTTCTGTCACTTCAGATAATAAACAAAAAATGGGTTTGTGGCTTTAAAAATATTTTTTAAAAGTAAAGAATCATTGATTTATAAAAATTTTATTTATGCTGCAATGCCATAAACATTGAAAAAGTTATTATTTCCGGAGTGATCTTATTTAGTGTGTTTAATCAAGGTTGCTATTCTTGTGTTTACAAGCACTATCCCGTCTTGCCCCCCTGAATATGTTTATGCCAAACAAGGTTTGTTTACTTTATTTCTATCCAAGAATTCGTTGGGTTTATGCATGACGGTGCCCCGGCACAATAATCGTTGGATAGGTAGGGGAGGGCCTCAACCATGGCCTCCTAGGTCGCCGGACCTTAATAGTTTGGATTATTTCCTTTTGGGGACATCTAAAAACCTTAGTTTACCAAACACCTATTCAAAATAAGGAAGAATTGAGGGGCGAATAATAGACTCTTATAGAACGATTGAAAATACTCCAGGAATTTCCCAAAGGGTACGCGAATCAATGAGGAGAAGATTGGATGTGTGCCTACAGGCAGGAGGTGGGCATTTCCAACATTTATTGTGATTTTGATCTGGTTTTTCACCCCGTTTTTATTAAGGTTTTTCTGTTCAATTTTTTAAAAAATATTTCATGTTGATTAAAAAAATGTTATTACAAAATTGCTTTAATTTTTTAAAAACACATGCATCGATTATGTCAAATTAAAATATTTTGAAAACGGTTGCTCCTAGCGACATCCAATAAGAGTACCTTTTTTGCGTAAAAATTACAAAGGAATTCATTTCTTTTACCAAAAATATAAATACAAAGTTGTACAAAAAGTCATGAGCCTTTGAACGTAAGAATATACATGTAGATAGCGCCCCTTACAAGTAAAAGCTAAATTAAGAACAAATTCAAATTCCTCATGTCAAAAAACCCCCAGGTACCTATTTTCGTTCAGAAATCGGCATTATTTAGGAAATTGTGCAGAAAAAATAAAAATAAAACTTTTACACCCTGTATCTTGAAAACGAAGCATCTTAGATTACACGTTCATAGAAACTTTTTACCTTAAAAATACTTGAAAAATCACTCTCTGAAATATCGGACACTTATTAAATAACATCTGTATATTCTATTTTAATTGCAAATTCGTCGATTACACGTGAATGACGCTCATAGGTTATTTTAACAATTAATTAATAATTTTCCGTGAACTAAAATTCTCGACTCAGCTCATCTCTAATACAGTATGTTTTATTTCAGTCCTCTAGTCAACTGAAGGAAACCAATGGCTGCTGAACTGGTAAAGTGCCCATTCAACCCGCAACACGTTATGTCTGACGATAGCTTACAACGACACATCGTTAGATGCATGCGCAATTATCCAAACTGGCTTACGTGTCCTTACAACGCATTGCATAGATATCCAAATACTGCGGCCCTTACTAAACACATGCTAACATGCGAGTATCGAGAGTCTGTATACTCTTTGCGACAGCACGAATTATTTGCGGATAAAACAAGAACTTCCAATGAAGTTCCGATTCATATTGAAGGAACCAGACAAATGAATTTAGCAGAAGAGGACTGGGACAAAGAGTATCAGTAAATTACGTTGGATTACTGGAAAGCCAGTCGACTTTTTTAAATAAGTTTTTAAATATAACAAAATAAAGGCATAAGCTAAGTTTACTCAAAACAAAAAAGGCAGAAGTAGAAGATCAATAACACAGCCCCACAAAAAAAGTGTTCGGACTTGTGGGTCGAACATATGTATACCCATGTATGTTTCCACGCTGAATCCGATACCGAGCTCAGAAATGGCCCTCCACGTCTAGAATTGGCCCCAGGGGCCAAAAATGGCCTCTATAGGGCCTGAAAGATGTATTTCGGGATGAGGCGAGGCCAAAGGTGCATTCTCAAGCGAAAGCAGGATTTGTGGTCGAAAAGTTTATCGCCAACTGAAATTTCCCGTTTGGGACCGGAAAATGACCCTTCAGGGACCGGAAAATCATGTTTCAGACGCCGCAATCGCAACAGTGTTATTTTTATGTACGACTGTGCTCAAAAAGTTTATGGCCAACTGGAATTCCCCGTTTGGGACCGGGAAAATGACCCCTTAGGGGCCGGAAAGTCGTGTTTCGGACGTCGCATTCGCAACAGTGGTATTCCCATGAAAAAATACTCCTGACGGGATTGGAAAACTTTCTAGGTAACTCCACAGCCGCGAATTACAAAGAAATCGTGGGAAATACGCTTGATAGTTTCAGAGAGTGGGGGTGTAGAATGAGCCTGAAGTTGCATTTCCTGCACTCACACTTTGACTATTTTCCAGAAAATTTCGGTGATTACAGTGATGAACAGAAAGAAAGATTTCACCAGGATATCTTCGAAATGGAACAACTATATCAAGGAAGCTGGGACACAACAGAAAGCTATAAACGCCAGGCTGTGCGGCGATCCTTTAAATATAAAATTCAAAGATACTACAAAAAGAGAGTGTGAAACCAAAATCCCATCGTTACGATTCCGGCGTCCGAAATTTGTGTGTTTTTCGTCATTTTCCCGGTCCCCAACGGGAGATTCCAGTTGGCCATACAATTTTCGAGCACAGTCCGAGTTCCAGAACTTAAAAGTACATAAAAATACCACTGTTGCGATGCGGCGTCTGAAACACGATTTTCCGGCCCCTAGGGGGTCATTTTTTCGGTCCTAAAGGGGAGTTTCGATTGGCCATAAACTTTTCGAGCACAGTCTAAGTTTCAGAATTTAAAAGAACATAAAAATACCACTGTTGCGATTGCGGCGTCCGAAACACGATTTTCCGTCCCCTAAGGGGTCATTTTCCCGGTCTCAAACGAGGAATTTTAGTTGGCTATAAACTTTTTAATAACAGTCTGAGTTCCAGAATTTAAAAGTACATAAAAATACCACTGTTGTGATTGCGGCGTCCGAAACACGATTTTCCGGCCCCTAAGGGGTCATTTTCCCGGTCCCATACGGGCACTTTCATTTGGCCATAAACTTTTTGACCACAAATCCCTGGGCACACTTCAAAAAATTAACTTTTTTTCGCAAATTTTAAAATTATTTTTTTAATCAAAGTGTTGTTATTAAAGCCAATAGTCTCTGTTATATATTTGGTGTGGGTCCTATGTCTCACTTCTTAGATAAAAAAAAATAAAAATCCTAGAGACGCCAGTAAAATATACCTAAAACTGAAGAACTTAACCAATGTAAAATTAAATAATTTAGATACAAACAAAAACGTAAATTAATTAAAAGTATCAAATGCTTTAAAAACCCAAACTATTAATTATATTATTGATAACACTATGTTATATCCAAATGTTTTAACCTTTTTTGTATTTGTTTTTTAATAAAATATGTTATTTTTTATGTACTTTTGTATGTTGTACTGATATAAATTATTAGTGTACAAAATACTGTCCAGTAACAGGAATTAGGGTTGATTTCAATTTGAGAGTGACGTAAGCAAAACCGAACTATCAAAAATACACCTTATTGGTCAATCAAAAGCGTTATTTATAATAGCGGAAAAGTTGTCAAAATTTATCAAAGCCACTTAAATAAAATAATTTATGTATTACCTTAATTTAAATTATTATAAACCGTTCATTATAGGAATAATAGGCCAAAAGCAATAAAATAAGAGCAGGAATAGAAAAATTTAACAAACGATTATCTTGGATTCTTGTGCCCAATTCTAACTGGTTTATATATTTAAGCTATTATCTTCATACTTACCTGGTTTTGTTAATACATTCGTAATATATAAAATTAATGGTATTAGCCCTTTAATTTTAGACATCTTGGCAACATTGCATGCTTGAACTAAGCAAGGCTATAAATATAACTTTAGTACTTATTTTTGTGCCGGCATGATATCTAACAAAACTACATTAAAAAAAAACAAAACATTTTTAAAAACAAACCATAAATAGTATACAGGGTGAACAAGAAAGCTATTTTAGATTTTTTTCGTGAAAGCCCTATTTAGTCCAATATATTTGTTTGTTGGATGACCTTAAGTAAGTGTGTTTCTGTTCTAAACAGAGAGGTTAGGTAGGATATCACAATTAATTATTAAAACTTTTTTTAATATTTTACAACTTTTCAATGTTTTAATAGATAAATAAGTTAGTAACGTCATACGGCACTGGATTATATTAGTAATGATATACGTGTGTATACATTTAAGTCTTTTTTAATGAAGTAATGAAGAAAGCTTTAAAGTAGATCAAATTGTATAGATGCAAAATCATCTAAATATTGCTGTTTGCGCCAAGAAATAAAAATAAGTTTAGTGCTCCAAATTGTATTTGTCGAGACAATATTACTTTTGGTATCTAGGAAGTTTTATTTAAACTTAAAACATATGTCGTTGCTTAATGGGAGTTTCCTTGGTCAAAAATAGGACAAAATGTTTAACAAAGCTCCAAAACGGCCTCATTTTTAAAATACAATTGTAAGTATATATTATATATATATCATCTATTCATTTAATATATTTATATATAATATAATTGATATATATAATTACATATTTATATATATAACTTTAGTCTTATATCGTTTATCAGTAGATCATTTTATAAAATTTCTTTAAACCATTTATTTACAAATAAAGCATTATTTTTCCTTGGGTATGAAGTTTTCTGATAATCATAAATTAAATAATATGTTTTATATTAAGCCCATGGCTTGATGGGTTCAAAATCGATTTTTTATTAGATATTGTTCCGTTTTAAAATGTTAAATTATACGTAAAGTAGATTTTATCGCCATCACATTGTAATATGTCAATTTGTGTATTTTCTTTTTGTTCCTTAAGTTGTATGATATATTTTTAGATTTTTTTTCTTTGTTAACATAGGGTATATTTTAATAGTAATAGTTTAGCTATGTAAACCAGTTTTTACATAATGCCTTGAAAAGATTTAAAAATTTCCGAAGTCGAACGCTAAAAAATTGTTTTAACTTTTACATGAAGATACATAGAACAGATCTCATAACCTTCCAGTATATATATATATATATATATATATATATATATATATATATATATATATATATATATATATATATATATATATATATATATATATATATATATATATATATATATATATATATATATATATATATATATATATATATATATATATATATATATATATATATATAAAACTTTCGTCTTAATCGCTTATCAGTAGATTCATTTAGTAATAAAATAAACTTTTAAATGTTTAATTTACAAATAAAAAAAAAATAAAAATAATTTTTCCCCAGTTAAAAAAAAAATTGGCAACAGAGCTACCTAGAAGCCTTGTTCGTGAAGTAAAGTCAGTTGTAATATGTTTTAAATTTACGACAACCGTAGTGTAAAATGTACCAAAGATTTTTAAAAACGGAAGGTGTGCAACCGAGAAATCTTATTCTTTAAGCAAAATAAAAAAGTGCTGTTTTAAAGCATAGAAATTTGTGTTCTTAAAATGGATATTTAGCCTATTCTTTTGGTAAGTACAACTATTTTTTTAAAACAAATAAAAACCAAACATTAATTATTTATTGTTTTTTACTTAAATTTAATTTCAAATTAAATATCAAAATATATTGCTAGAAGTAATTTTTATTATTTGTATGTAAATGAACATTTCCTTAAAAATGGTGTAAATATGCAAAACCTCGCAAAAAACGTTCGACGTTCCGACTCGCTGCGATGAAACGGGCGCGGTGTTGCCAACTTTGAAAGGCCATATTTCGAAAACAATTAACTTTTGACGCATATGTTCTTGGCTTTTTTGACTTGTTTTGAGCTCCACTATCACCTATTACAATCGTGAGCATCATACTTTTTACACCCTTCGCGAGTCTTTTAGTTGGCATGTAGGGTGGTATAATATTAGGTATGGTATGTTTAACAATAATTCGTTGATTTCTTGACCCAATAAAATTTAAATTACAACCCTTAGTGGAAAACCCAACCATAAATAGGTTGCCTGACAAATATCTATTGTGTAGGCACTGCACCTTTTGAAAGGGTACAGGTCCTGATTACCTACTAATATTAAAAGTTTAGGTTAGCTATTTTGGATGCTCAATAACACACACGAAAATACCTTGACAAACTTCAAACGAATGATGAACTAAGCCGAAAAGACTATGCTTTATATTCAACACCTGCAATTTGCTTATAACCTACATAATGTACCAAAAAGTAGGTACAATAATAAATAAAGAAAATTTTAAGTCCGGACCTACATGCGGGTACCCAAAGTATATTGAGTTTTACGACTAACAGTAGCAGGTAAAACGAGAAATCAACGAATTATTGTGGAACGTGCCATACTTCTAATAATTTGTATACTTACTTGAAATTTTCTGGTAAGCATCTTCTATTTGTCTTGCCTGCTCTCGTTTTTCACTTTCTGTTCGCTTAACATGATCTCTTAATTCCTTATTCGTGTTGTGATACTTTTCTTTTTCAAAGTTGCTATCCGCATATAACCTTCGAATGTCAGTCAGTTCTTTACGGAGGCACTCTGAATTATTTTCAACTAAAAATTAAAGCAATTGTAATCAATAATTATTTATTTTTTATCGCCAGTTAAAAAAAAACTAAAGAAGTTGTTTTTTCAAAATTTATTTGCTAGTTCTAAATACACTTTTTAACTAAATTCTATAAATAAAATCTGGCCTCAGACAATTATGCCTTAAGTATGGGTCAAATTAACCCCTTACCTATCTGCCAACCGGATGAAAACTATTTTTAACAATTATAATATTTAAATAAAAGTTTGCTAGTGGGTTGCTAAAAATTATGATAATTTTTCTATAGGTACATTTTTTCAATATTTTACATCTCTTTATATCATAATTATTTTATATATATATTTTATAAAAAAATAAATAATTTATAAATTATATTTATAATATATATTTATATATATATATATAAAAAATAATATAAATATATAATTACTTTACCCTATTTAAATGCACAATAATAATAATTATATGATCCAAAAACTTTGGAAATACATACAATTAAATAATTTTTCCCTTCTTAACCCACTTTTTACAGCACCAAACCATAAATAAAGTTAAGCAATTTTAAAGTGACAGAATTGAAAATATTTACAAAATGTTTCTCCCCGAAAAAAAATCTGTCCGAGCGACTTTTTTTTAATGGCAGCAACTGTGTCAAATCGACCTTGTTTCGTTTTTATTGGTACACCCTGTATATACACAAGTAAACAACGGGGAAAAAGTTTTTCGGCGATATATTTACAAAATAAGTATATTTCAGGGTTCCTAAATAAACTATGATAAAAAAAACACCCAAATTTTTAGTCTTGCTTTAATGTTTGCTAAAAAACTTGTATAGAGTTGAATAATTTTTATTTATACTCTAAATTGTGAGAAGTTCTTGGTTGTACTTGATTACAAAAAGGACACTTTTAAAATATCAAACTTCAAACCCTTTACCCTCTTTTCTTACAGCGATTAAAAATATAGGATACAAACAACATATACATATAATCGAGCCTAAAAGAAGACATATTCATTTTGTTCAAAAATTATCATTAAATAGATTAAAAAAAAAATCGCCAATAATACCCTCTTTGGCAGTGTGTGGTGAAAAAAAACTTAAATAATGAATCAACAGAACTGGTCATTTTAAAACAAACTAAATTTCTAAATCAGAAAATGTTTCAGTTGCTTAAGTACTATTTTTAGTACATACGTTATCGCCGTATAAAAAAAGATTCGTATTTTCGAGTATTTGAGGAGAAGGACCCTGGCAAATTGTGGGTTCTGCTTTTAGTTTTGAGGTTGGGTAATATTCAAAGTGTTTAAAGCTAGTAACTTTTTATTTGTAAAAAAAAAACAACTTTTAAGCTCTGTCTGTAGTAAGTTATTCTCACGCCTATTATGTAAAAAGATATATTAGCTACATCTCCTTTTAGTAGCAATAAATAAAATTGCTACATCTTTTAAATGAGTTCTTGAGCAGGTATAGTCTGTCTCAAAGTATACCGTGTTAGCTCTTGCCTTCATTTATGGATTATACCTGCCGACAGCAATAAAACTGCGGATCGGCAGGTATTAAAGGACAGAACATTAGGGACGGACTTTAATAATATAAAGATTTACAATTTATTGTTTATTTAGGTAAGTATAATCTTAAAATTACATTAAGAAATTAAATATACACATCAAAATTATCTAGGGAACAAGAATGGAATTTGTGATACTTTTAAATGATTTATTTTCATTTCTCTTTTTTTTTTCTGAATTTTCTTATAAATTCTATTTTTTGTTGGTAGTCTTCAACAAGAAAGGCTTCAGACAAGTCAGAGAAATATTCAAAGTATATAATCTACCCAAAAAGTTATAAGAAAATTTGATTCTTGTTCCCTAGACAATTTTGATGAGTGTATATATAATATAATTAATAAATTTATAACTGCATTATCTATACATAATTACATTTTTAATCTAAATATCTAAATCTAATTCTGTTTCACTATCAGAGTCATCATTGAGATTAATTACAATAGGATTTATGTTGTTTTGGATAGAAATGTAAGAGTCCTCAATTTTTATAATTTGCTGTAGTGAATTTTTCCAGCTCTCAACTGGTATGTTAGTAATTACATTTTCATCAAATTTATAACACTGGGACTTAAAGTAGGTGTAACATTTTCTGCTCTGATCTTTGATTTTACTTGGTTCCACAAATGCTCTATGGGGTTAAATTTACAGTGATACGGAGGAAGCCGTAAGACAGTATGCCCAGCCTGTTCAGCCAAATTATCACATACATATTGTTTTTTAATTGCATATAAATTTAGGACTTCCAAAAGATGCGTTTTATTGTAACTGAATTCAAAATAAATATCATTTTCTAACAAATATTTCTGGATTTCAGTTTTTGAACTTGATGAATCTGGTGCTTAGTGTAGCAGACGGCTGTGGTAGCTTGCGTTATCCATGACAATAACACTGTTGTTTGGAATATTTTTTAAAAGATAATTTTGAAACCACTTGTATCCTCATGATAATCCAAGCTAGAATCCTTAATATTCTTACAGACAACAGCAAGCAGTTTGGGACAAATCCGTTTTCTGAACCAGCGTGTATTATGGTAATGCGTTTTCCTTTATTTGAAGGTGCTCTCGTCTGACAGTTTTGACTGGAATCAACCCATCCTTTGGATACTGTGTCGTGTGTATCGAACCATGTTTCATCAAGGTAAATTATGGATCTGTTTTCTAACCTATATCTTTTAATTTGTTGAAGGTAATTAAATCTCCAAGTGCGTAATCTGTGCGATTCCATTACTACTTGTCTTTTGTCTATTTTACGGTATTTAAATCCCATTTTACAAACAACTCTATGGAGGGTGGACGGCTAATATTTATATTGGTTTCGTCTTCGTCTAGCTTCTTTTTTAGTTTATCCAAGGTAGGAATAACTCCGCTTTCATAAAGACAATATATTTTCCTTCTTATTAGGTCCTGATCACTATTGTCTATACGGTGAGATTAAAAATCACTACGTTTTTTTCTTTTGTTCAATTCTTCACTAATAATAATATCCCTTATCGATGATATTGAAGTTTTTGGAAGTAGACAGTTTTCTTTTAAAGCCTTCTGTTTAATTAGACCTCTACTGATTAAAGTTTCATACACATTTTTCACAACCTGTTTTGCATCTAATGACAAATGATTTCGACGCGACATAGTTATATTCTCGTAAAACAACTTTTTCGAAACGCACAGTAAAAACGGTCATTCAACACTGCCACTAAAATATTATCCAAAATATTTATATGCCTAACGGTTAATACTCAAGAAATACCTGGCCCACCCCTGCCCTTATGAACAAATGGGTTTACCCAATAACAATAGGTAATAAAATCGTTAAAGGTTTATTGGGGTATGGTCAGTCAAAAGCCATAACGATATACTTTGAGACAGACTATAATAAAATTGAACTCTAAAATACTCCGCGGTGCAACCTAACTAGATATTTGTTTTTGTTCAGGAGAGTTTTTAAATTGCTGTTAGTTTCCGAGAATATTATCGGAAATATAACTAAACGAGTATATCCCCAGTGGTAATATTACCCAAATCTCCAGTATACTTTAAAACAGGAAGCCCTGCAAAAACCTCAAGGTGTGATTTTTTGCCATTACAATTCCTGTCCCACTGCAGGACATGAGGATCTAAAAAAAACGTATAGGAATCGTCGCCTAAATTCGTTGTCGCCTTGTTTAAAAGAAAAAATCACGGGATGTCTGAAAAATACCTGTACAAAATTTTATTACGTACGCTTGACATCTATAATATATTTATTTTCGAGAGAGAAAAACAAAAAATATACTGTATTGGTTCAAAAAGTCAATAACCATGGTTATAACAACAAAAAATGCATTTCACTGCTCAAAAAGTCAGTAACCATGGTTACGTACTAGGTTTTTTGTCTCAGTCAAAAATAGAGAATAGAAATAGATCAATTTACGATAACCTTTTAACCAATTATATCAGAAATCGTTTTATTTAACCGGTACAGAGCGTTAAAAAATTTTAAAAATATTTATGGGTTTTACCCAAATTTCTTAAACCCATGCTAATTGATTTTAATGTTTTTGGTACTCTGGACTTCTCAGTATCTTTAAGATCCCAAATTTTTAAAATTCTATCTCTACCAGTTGTTGATATCACTATTTAATTAAGTATACAAAAACCCCAAAATAAAAAAAAATAATAATAATCGCAGCTTTAACGGTTTTAAACACATTTAAGGGTTGCAGTTCTTTTTGCTAAAAATACGGTTAGTCCATTGAAAACTACGGTAAAAGGTCGGGAAACGCTGAACTTAACGAGACCACTTGTCCCTTATGTATTTTGATACACCCCTAAAATTGCAAAAAACGCCCCTAAATAGGTGGGTTTTGGAAAAAATTGACATTTCGCAAACTAAGCCATCTTATATGGGGTCGCTGATTTCGAAAATCGGGGTGTCGAAACTGGAAAATTTGTGTTACACCCCCACATGCGAGAAACACCCCTCCCAAGGGGTGGGTTTTGGAAAAAATTGACGTTTCGCAAACTAAGTCATATCATATGTTTTTTGGGTCGCTGATTTCAAAAATTAGGGTGTCGAGACTGAAAAATTTGTGTTACACCCCCACATGCGAGAAACACCCCTGCCAAGAGGTGGGTTTTGAAAAAAAAATGACGTTTCGCAACCTAGTCTCTTATATTTTTTGGGTCGTTTTCAATTAGTGTCGACGAAAATTTGTGCACCTCACGGAAACACCCTCCCGGGGTGGACGTTTCGCAACCTGTCATCATATATGTTTGTCGCTGATTTAAAATTTGTCGAGATAAATTTTCCCCCACATGCGAGAAACACCGCCTGATTTTGTTTTCGGGTAATTCTTTTTTTCGGAAGATCACTTTAAATAAAGACTAAATAAAAAATGCGAGTATCAGAAAGATCTTGCTACTTTTTATTCAAAAATTAAAATTAGTTTGGAATGTAGGTACTGGACGGGATGTTTCTCGCATGTGGGGGTGTAACACAAATTTTCCAGTCTCGACACCCCGATTTTCGAAATCAGAGACCCAAAAAACATATAAGATGGCTTAGTTTGCGAAACGTCAATTTTTTCCAAAATTCACCCCTTGGGAGGGGTGTTTCTCGCATGTGGGGGGTATAACACAAATTTTCCAGTCTCGACACCCCGATTTTCAAAATCAGCGACCCAAAAACCATATGAGGTGGCTTAGTTTGCGAAATGTCAGTTTTTTTTCCAAAACCCACCCCTATTTAAAGGCGTTTTTTGCAATTTTAGGGATGTTCCGACCATTGCTGCAAGTTCTAACCCCCATTTTCGTAATCAGCGCCCCAAAATACATAAGGGACAAGTGGTCTCGTCAAGTCCAGCATTTCCCGACCTTTTACCGTAGTTTTCAATGGACTAGGTGTTGTGATATCTCAGAATTTAATAGAGATAGAACTTAAAAAATTTTGGGTCTTACTAAATTTGGCACGCCCAATTCACTGCAATAAAAATAAATGGAATATTCCACTTAAGATACCAAAATGACCTGGACCCTAAAAATTATTATTTAACGTTTGTACGCACTATCTTACACTGAGGGAAGGCCCCTTATAATTGGCCACGGGCCTCAACGTTATATTTGCGCCACGTAAAAACATTTTCAGATTAATGATTGACTAATCTAGCAAAAAATTTATAGTATTCTCAAATATAGTTTAGTTTGCCTTTTTTATGGATTATACCTGCCGACACAATAAAACTGCTGATGTAGGTATTAAAGGACAGAACATTAGGGAGACTTTAATAATATTAAGATTTATAATTTATTGTTTATTTGGTAAGAATAATCTTAAAATTACATTAAGAAATAAATATATGCAAAGTTTTAATAAATTTATAATTCAATCTATACATAATTACATTTTTAATCTAAATATCTAAATCTAATTTGTTTCACTATCAGAGTCATCATTGAATTCACAAAATAATTTATGTTGTTTTGGATAGAAATGAAGAGTCCTCAATTTTTATAATGGCTGTAGTAATTTTCCACTACAACTGGTATGTTAGTAATTACATTTTTTATCAAATTTATAACACTGGGACTTAAAGTACGGACATTTTCTGCTCTGGATCTTTGATTTTACTTGGTTCCACAAAGCTCTATGGGGTTAAACATGGATACGGAGGAAGCCGTAAGAAGTATCCACCTTTCAAAAATTATACATACATATTGTTTTTTAATTGCTATGAATGTAGGACTTCCAAAATATGGTTTTTTTGTAACTGAATTCAAAATAAATATCATTTTCTAACAAATATTCCTGGATTTCAGTTTTTGAACTTAATGAAGCTGGTGCTTTGTGTAGCAGACCGATGTGGTAGCTAATTATCCTGACAATAACACTGTTGTTTGGAATATTGAGATAATTTTGAAACCAGTCTTTAAAAAGTTCTGCACTTTATCCATGATAATCAAGCTATAATCCTTAATATTCTTTACAGACAACAGCAACGTTTGGGACAAATCCGTCTTCTGAACCAGCGTGTATTATGGTAATGCGTTTTTCTTTATTTGAAGGGTGCTTTCGTCTGACATTTGGACTGGAATCAACCCATCCTTTGGATACTGTGTCGTGTATCAAACCATGTTTCATCAAGGTAAATTATGGATCTGTTTTTAACCTATATCTTTTAATTTCTTGAAGGTTATTAAATCTCCAAGTGCGTAATCTGTGCGATTCCATTTTGTTTCTTTCGTCTATTTTGCGGTATTTAAATCCCATTTTACAAACAACTCTGGAGGGTGACACGGCTAATATTTATTTGGTTTGTCTTCGTCGCTTCTTTTTCAGTTTATCCAAGGGGAACAACTCCGCTTTCATAAAGAAAAAATATATTTTCCTTCTTATTAGGTCCTGATCATATTGTCTATCGGTAAGATTGAAAATCACTACTTTTTTTTTGTTCAATTCTTCCTTAATAATATCCCTTATCTGATATTGGAGTTTTTGTAAGTAGACAGGTTTTTTAAAGCTTCTTGTTTAATTAGACCTCTACTGATTAAAGTTTCATACAATTTTCACAACCGTTTTGCATCTAATAAAATGATTTCGACGCGACATAGTTATATTCTCAAAAAACTTTTTCGAAACCAAAAAAAAACGGTTATTCAACACTGCCACTAAAATATTACCAAAATATTTATATGCCTAATGTTAATACTCAAGAAATCCTGGACCCCTGCCCTTATGAACAAATGGGTTTTCCCAATAAAAATAGGTAATAAAATATTTAAAGGTTTATTGGGGTATGGTCCGTCAAAAGCCATAACGATATACTTTGAGACAGACTATACACGTATTTTCCGGACACCCTGTATATTGTATATCTAGGTCTATACATCATCTGCGATGCGCAGCGAAGACAGAAAGATGTAAAAAACATACACTAGATTTATTAAAGAAAAAAAGTTAGTTGTATAGAAATGAATGTCGGTTTCTATTAGAAATTTAAAAACGCTTTGCCACTTTTATTTAGGAAACTTATTGTTTAATTTTAGATTTTTAATATTTTATCAAGAATTAGAGAAAAAGGTAACTAACTTTGGGCTATTGAAAAATAGCTTCCAAGTTGCGAGAAGTGTTTCTGCCACAATATCATTAAAATTTACGATAACATTTTTTTTTAATTAAATGTAAATTTGCCGCCCATAATATTTGCCGCCCTAGGCTTCAGCCTACTTAGTCTTTGCGTAAATCCACCCCTGTAATCTGTTTATTTTCGTTTGACAAAAACACCCAAAAAAATATATGCATTGGTTCAAAAAGTCAGGAACTATGCTTATAACAACCAAAAATATATTGCATTGTTTATAAAGTCCAAATTATATGCATTCAAGAAAAGATCCTACAGTCCTACAGCCTTAATGTCTTTCTTAACGGGGACATCATGGCTTAGCCTGGTTACGGAATAAAAAATCGACACGCTAAGGGACCTTCAACGTTTATGGCACCTTATATAATACCCCCGCCCCTGACACAGAAGGGTTAGTTTATGAAAATGATGAACATTAAAAACTGAAAAAGGGACTTAGGTTTTTGCGATTATTATTACCTCTAAATGGCTAGTTTTGATTACTATTGGATTATTAAAAAAATCAGTTTATTTTAATTTTGAAGGTTAAAGTGGTGCTTTTTAGTTTTATTCCACAATATCGCATAAAATAATAATCTATAATACGTAATATGCTGGTACTTAGTTTATTGCAGTAAAAAATATGGGGGTTAACGTATGGAAAAATGCATTATTAGTTTGGTATCTAATAGGAATGAATTTTATGGATTTTTGGTGCCGTAAAAATGGCATTAATATTTTTACTATCCATTTTTATGGGTTATTTATTAACATTACAAAAATACAAAAAAAAAGTTAAAAATTCAAAATATTAGCAGCTGATGAAGTGGGACTCAAAAAATTGACCCGTGACCATGCCCACGATTCTCAAGTTCTTCTGGACCGATTTACTTAAAATTTTTCTTCTTTCCAAGTCCGGAACTATCCGCATCCCCAATTTTTTAATTGGTAAAAGTGGTACAAAAATTGTTTTTTTTTCAGGCAGCCGCCATTTTGTAATTTTTTTTTCAACTTTTCCGTAGTTCCGGCATGGTCACGGGCCAATTTCGTGAGACCCCCCCATCAGCTGCTAATTTTTTGAGTTTTCAACATTTTTTTTTTATATTTTTGTAATTTAATAAATAATTTAAAAAATGGATAGTAAAAATATTAATTGCCTTTTTTACGGCACTTCAAAAATCACCTAAAATTACCTTACACTAAATACCCCCTTAAAACCTACCCTCCGGCTTCCTTGTAGTCTCTAATAAGTTACTTTGCTTTCCCCTTTATCTTCGCAAAACAATTGAACCTTTAGTTTTGACTTCATTTTGTGCATTATCTCTTTCTATTCAATTTCTTCGATTTTTTGGTTCAGAGATATTTTTCTTCCTCGTTTCTTGCTTTGGCCTCTTCCAATCTAGCCTAAAAGTATAATTATTATATCTAGAATTTGTTAAATTAAACTTTTTAGCAATTTTTGGTTCGTCATTTTCTTTTAAGTTTGTTCTTATATATTTTAAAAAGCATCTATTTTTTGCCTACAGATGAAATGTTCTATTATTTACACAGCCCAACAGTCATTTTGGTGTCGGGAAGTATGAACTGAATTTATATATTTTTGATGCCTATTTCAAAATATTTCCTTTTTTCGTAGCATTTGTTTTTAAGATAGTCTCTTATAGAATGGGACATTTTTTTAATTCTATAGATTTGAAGATATTACTATTACTATTAGTTTTACCGTAACAAAAAACAAAAAGTATTAATTGGCTATTTTTTACATTATATTATAAAATATATATACACATAAAAAAAAAAAAAGGAAAAGCACCTAAACAAAAAATACAACTTTTACTCATCACCAAAGAATTTTCTTTTATCGCCTTTCTAGCATGTAGCCTTCAGAACAATCTCGGGAGGCTCCAACAATAGTCCCATCATATGACAATCCCTTTTCCTTGATAACAGTTTTCATGGTTTTAATATCCTGCTGGAATTCCCTGTTCTTCACTGAAATCGCCTAAGTTTTTGGAAACCGATCTAAGTGACGTAAGTAAGAAGTTTAATGCTCATGTTACAGCCAAGACAATTAAATTTTGAAAGCATATTTTCTACTAGTTCTATGTAATTCTCTGCCTTATGATTTCAAGAAAATTTTGTTTACTTAACAACAACAAAGCATTCATTCAACCGTTCATCGATTTTGTGAATTCGGGATCTTTAACAAGCTGTTTATCTGAGGACCATCAAATATTCCAGCTTTCGGGGTTTTTTGCTTATTCAGGTCAGTGACAAGTATCCAAAACATTGTCCATCTTGATCTAAAGCTTTAAGAATTTTCATGCCCCAACTTAATATAAAGGTGGCAATTTATTTTTTCTTTGCAACTAAAGGTTCTTGATTACGTTTTGTTTTCCTTGAATTATGCTTTCTAAAGGCCAATCTTTTTATCCCAATGTGATTTTTGCCCTGGTCCCAAAGACAAAAAACAAGGATATTTGGTATATCTGCTTTGCTGGGAAATTTACCATTTTTAAATTCACACAAATCACCCCTGATGTTCTTCATATTTAATTTTTCAGACTAGTGATATTGTTTGGTATTCCTCTTTTAAAGTAGTAGAATGACCAATGGGTATTGATCCAAATTTATTACCTTAGAAAAGGACCATTTAAACTACGCTTTGAACTGTCAATAAAAAACCCATTCATCTGGTGTTATTTTTAAACCCATTTTTTCCAGTGGCCCTTATATCGTTACAGAAAACCAAGTTTTTGGTTTTGAGCAGTAAAAATATTTTGTTTATTTTTGTTTTTTATACTTATAATCGTTACCAAAAAACTAGAGCTGCTACGAAAAATTGGAAACTTTTTAAATCCGCGTCAAACTTTTTAAAATCAGTTTAAATTTTCGGCCCAAAAATTTTTTTATTTTGTTGGGCTGTGTTATTATTTTTAAAATTGAAAGCGTTTTAAAAACATTTCAAACCAGTTTATACTGTATTATCTTCTTAAATGAATATCTAAAAAGTTTCGTTGATAAAATAACTTTATACCCAGTACCTGAAATATTAGGTACGAACTTTATATATTTTTTTCGCAAAGAAACCGTTTTACTGTGTATCCCCTGTCACTGTTCTTTAATATAGATTAAAAAAAAAAAAAACTAAACGGTAACGAAGGGTGTCTTCGCGTAAAATAGCTAT
>JAHBCN010005382.1:0-55900 GCA_019359885.1 Listronotus oregonensis
AATTGTCAAATGGTTCACTGGCTCTTAGACTATAAATCCTAATTAAAAACATCCATAATTACAACTTTAAAAATGACCATTTTTCTATACAAAATTTCATCCCAATTTAAACCCTTACACCATTCAAAAAAAATTACAACAGATTGTTTTTACTCGTAATCAATAGCCATACAAATTTTTATACTTCCAAATCCAGAAATGACGAAGTTTAGAAGCCTTATTACCAAATTCCATAATAACAACTTTAAATTGTAACGATTTTTTGATTAAAACTTTCATCCCCATTTTAAACTTCCAAGGGATGTTATTTTACAAATTTTAAAACAAAATAATTTTAAAATCGTAATTAATAATCTACATAACAATTTCCATACTTCTGAATCCAGAAATGACGAAGTTCCACACAAACTTTTGCCCCTCCCATGCTACCCTTTTGGGAGGAGGAAAGTTTCCATAAAATTCTTTTTTAGCCAAAGTCCCCTATTTTTCTGGGTAATTAAAGGTCTAAATACCAACTCCCATATTTACAGCTTCAAAAATGACAGCTTTTTTGTACATATAACTTTCATTACCATTTCAACCTCCCCGATGTAATATAAAAAATATTAAAAAACATCATTTTTAATCATTATCAAAATATACCAATTTTCATACTTCTTAGTCCATACATGATGAAGTTTAATACAAACTTTCATCCCTCATTTTCAACCTTTAGGAGTTGAGTTTCCTAAAATTATATCCCAGCCTATGTTCATCAGGGATAATGTAGAGTTCTAATTAATCGTAAAAGAATTTTTGAACTCAGCCCAGTAGTTTCGGAGCCTATTTATCGCAAACAAAGAAACAATAAAAATTTTTCCTCTTTATAATATTAGTATAGAAAAACAAGAGAAATAGCCACCCTGTATATTTTTTTACGTAGAATATAAAAAGTACTAAAAAATGTATTTTAAAAGTAAAAAGATATACGATGTTAAATTACTATAGTCTTAATGGGACACTTTATTGATTTGTTTTTCAACGCGTCTTATTTTTTTCGATGCGGATTAAAAACCCTGTTTCAGTTAAATCATTACCACATATACAAAAACAAATATAAATAATTACACTGTCACACAAAAAAAAATTCGTTTCCACGAATGCAACCTATTGGACCTTAGGTTTTTGGGGTCGCTGAATTTGAATCCGAGGTTTGCCTGCATCAGGTCACGTTTCAAGGTTACCCCAAGGTCAAATATTTAGATTTTGACAAAAAAAATTTCAAAAATTGAGATATAGGTTTTTGGGGTCGCTGAATTTGAATCCGAGGTCGGTTTGCCTGCATCAGGTCACGTTTCAAGGTTAACCCAAGGTCAAATAATTAGATTTTGACAAAAAAAATTGCAAAAATTCAGATATAGGTTTTTGGGGACGCTGAATCCGAATTCGAGGCCAGTTTGTTAATATTAGGTCATTTCAAAGTCATATCAAGGTCAAATCACTGGATTTTGAAAAAAAAATTGCAAAAATTTATTTATAGATGTTTGGGGTCGCTGAATCCAAATCTGAGGTCAGTTTGTTAATATCAGATTATTTCAAGGTCATATCAAGGCCAAATCACTAGATATTGAAAAAAAATTGAAATTGATAATGAAAATTTGTTTGGCTGAAAAACAAAACCCCTTTATGTCAACTTTTTAATTAGTTTCGGGCAACTTCAAGGTCTATTAAAAATTATTTTTAAATTTTTTGACAAAGTCTAATTATTTAATTTATTTTCGTTTGAGTTAAAAAACTTTGAACATCACTTTATGTAAACAACTAATTTTAGATTTGATTCAGCAATTTCCCAAGGGCTATTAGAAAATTATATTTAACTTTTTTTAGACAAAGCCAATTTTTTAAACCCTTTATATTACCTTCAAATGGTCTTAACGCGACCTCATATTAGCCACCTTACTTCATATTCATATTCTGCGAACTTAATAACCTATGTAAACATTATTTTCGAATTTTCTTTGCAAAAACTAATGATTTGACCTTGATATGACCTTCAAATGACCATAACCCGGCCTGATATTATTAAACTGGCCTTGGATTCGGATTCAGCGACCCTAAAAACTTATATATGTACATTTTTGCAATATTTCTTCTCAATATCTAATGATTTGACCTTGATATGACCTTGAAATGACCCGATATCAACAAACTAACCTCGGATTCGGATTCAGCGACCTCAAAAACCCATATATGAATTTTTGCAATTTTCTTTGTAAAAATCTAATGATTTAATCTTGAGGTGACCTTAAAACGTGACCTTATATCAACAACCTGACCTCGGATTTGGATTCAGTGTCGCCAAAAACCTATATATGAATTTTTGCAATTTTTTTTGTCAAAATCTAATGATTTGACCTTGGGGTGACCTTGAAACGTGACCTGATGCAGGCAAACAGACCTCGGATTCGAGTTCAGCGACCCCAAAAACCTAAGGTCCAATAGGTTGCATTCGTGGAAACGAAAAAAATTTTTTTGTGTGGCTGTGTTACATATAAAGTAGTTTTGTTCTTAAATAGGTCGTAAATTAGTAATATTTTAATAACACTACTATAATATCTAGTGTTAAATATCTGGCCGTAATATTAAAAAATCCATAAACTCCAATAATATACCATTTATATGTAAATTATTCACGTATCTATGCGTTTGCGTTTTTAAAACGTAGTCTTTCAATAACCTTTTTCAAGAAAGGCTTAAATTACCGGTTTTTTATTTTCTACCCTCTTTAACCTTGACTTTTTTCAATCTTCAATTATTGATGGTAAAAAGCACCCTCGTATATTGACTTATAAAAATCGATCATTTGGTATCTAGGCTGGATACGTACTAAACGCTTAGCTGGTTTACCAATATTGTTTATATAGGCCTATTTCGTGTTTGTCTATCGGATAAAATTATCTAAAGCATTAAGCTCAGTACTGAATCTGAAAAATAATTTTTCCTTATCTAAATCGAACATAAAAAAAAATAAAAAAGGTCAAAAAATTATCATGTTAGTTCTATTTAATAATTGTTTTTTAAAATTTAAAACATGAACCAATTAAAAAAGTGATTTATGTTATAAGTGCTAAAAGTGACATTTTATTTTGTAAGAAGGGAAGTGTTCCATGCCTTCGAATAAAATAAAATCACTTTTAACACGTATATCATATACTATTTTTTCTACAAACACCATAAAAAGTTCAATTTATTGATTTTTTTATCGTCGACATTATTATTATTATGTTTAAAATTTAATTTCATTTAATTTATTAAATAAGTTGCTAAGGTAAAAAAACATCGAATTTGTTAATTTGTCTTTGTTGACAAGTAACGTCAAATAATCGTGAGTTCTTGTTTGATGGAAAGCGATCAGGAAAATGAATTTCTTCCTGTGGAAATCAAAGAAGCTACCAATAAAGCTACTTTTGAATTATTGCCTAGTAAGTCAAAGCAACAATACGAATTTACATACGATAGTTTCTTAAAATGATGTGATCAGAAAAATGTTAGTGGCAAGAATGCCAGTGAAAAAGTGCCCTTGCGTACTTTAAAGAAAAGTTCAAAATATGGAAATTGTCTACGCTTTGGTCAAATTACTCCATGTTAAAGGCAGGATGAACATAAATAATCAGAACATAAGCAGATATTACAAGCTAGTTGCCTTTTTAAAGCGAAAGGGTGAAGAATATCGATAAAAAAAGTCTATAATATTGACAAGAGAACAATTCGACAACTTTCTCGCCGAGGCCCCGGATGAAATATATTTTATGTAAAAAGTAGCCGCAATTTTCGGTGTATTTGGAGCCTATCGTCAAGAAGAACTGTGAAATTTGACATTTAATAACATCAAAGATTTGGGGGCTTCACTAATTGTTCACAAAATGCCTGCCCAAATAGCTAAATTTCTGACGTTCCTCAGCTAGTTTGTTGTGGTTAGTTGTGGTTAGAGAAATTAACGATTCTGTCTGAAAAAATGGCTCAGTTTAGCAAGTTTTTCCAACTTAATAAAAGCCGTTGAATG
The DNA here is from genome assembly GCA_019359885.1 of Listronotus oregonensis. Taxonomy (NCBI): domain Eukaryota; kingdom Metazoa; phylum Arthropoda; class Insecta; order Coleoptera; family Curculionidae; genus Listronotus; species Listronotus oregonensis. The sequence continues at coordinate 4,043 of JAHBCN010005382.1, forward strand.
TAATACAAGATATGCGATCAAAAGCATACATTGTGGTCTACCTTTTTAATACAATTCGAGATTTGCGAAGATTATACAGGGTGATCACATTTTACAAAAGAGAAAAAAACATGATTTTTCAAAATGGTGCACCCTGTATATTTTCTAATTTTTAAAAAGCACTTATGTTCTACTTTTAGACGATACCATATTTGATACCTTTAAAATAAACCGTTTGGTAGGTATTAACCTCTAAATTTTAAAATCCTTAATTTTTACTACTTTTTGGTTTTCAGTATGAAACATATTTATAGTCATGCAATTTCTCAGATTACCAGAGTAAAAGAAAAGCGTTAACCGACTCTTAAACATGCATTTCTGTAAAATTAGTCTGGTATTTTTTTCATCATGCTTTGATACCCCAGCAAGTTCCTTCAATTTACTTTCTAACTCAAGATTATAAAGAGGGCTTTGGAAACAACAAATATTGATAATTTCCCTGGAAACCAGCTGTCAAGTGATGTCAATGTCAATCCCTATCATATGGAGTTACATCAAGAGCTGTATGAGAGTGATTTTCTCAAAAGAATGACATTTTGCAATTGGGTACTTGGTTAGATTGGAGAAGTTTCGGATATTTTATCAAAAATAATTTTTAGCGACGAATCAACCTTCAAGAACAACGGCGTGGTAAACAAGCACAACATGCATTATCATGCCACTGAAAATCCTCACTGGGTTAGAAATGTGGACCATCAACACCGCTGGTCTGTCAATGTTTGGGGGGGGATATTAAGACAGTATATTATTGGGCCATATTTTTTCGAGGATCGTTTGACCGGAGATGTCTATTAACATTTCTTACAAAATGAATTATCTTACCTACTTCATCACGTTGACAATGAAATACGACAAAATTGCAGGTTTCAGCAGGACGGTGCTCCCCCGCATTACTGCCAACCTGTAAGAGAATTTCTAAGTGAATGGAAAGAAAATAGATGGATTGGCCGAGGTGGCCCAATCGCTTGGCCTCCTAGGTCACCGAACTTGACAACACTTGATTTTTATCTATGGGGATATGTTAAAGAGCAAGTATTTGAGGAAGCCCCTACAACCCGAAAAAATATGAAAGATCTAATACGGGAAGCATTTCTTAATATTAGGATCGAAACTTTACAGGCGGTACAGAAGATTACATTTGTGTATTCAAGAACAGGGCAGAACATTTGAACATCTAGTTAAAATTAGATAATTAAAATGTAACTGTATTGTATATATTTTTTTTAATTGTCCTATCAGTTGTTTTTTTAAATGTTAAATAGGTTTAGGTTTTTGTTACAATAAAACATTCTCTTTTCTAATAATTATTTAACTGCAATAAAATGGAATTTTATGTTCAACCTTTAATTTAACTGTTTTCTTTTGCTATGATAATCTAAGAAATTGTAAGACTGTATGTTTCATACCAGTAAAAACGAAAAAGTAGTAAAAATTAAGAAATTTAAAATTTAGAGCTTAATATCTACCAAACGGTTTATTTTAAGGGTATCAAATATGGTATCGTCTAAAAGAAGAACAAAAGTGCCTTTCAAAAATTAGAAAATATGCAGGGTGTACCATTTTCAAAAATCATGTTTTTTTTTTGTGAAATGTGATCACCCCGCATAATCGAAGCGTTCGCAAGTCTCGAATTGTATCAAAAAGGTAGACCACAATGTATGCTTTTGATCGCATATTTTGTATTACATTTAACTGCTTTTATTAAGTTGGAAAAACTCGCTAAACTGAGCCATTTTTTCAGACAGAATCGTTTATTTCTCTAAAATTATTAACATTAGACCCATATAACTTGGTATTAAATTTATCAGCAACTGAACGTACATCTTTCTGGTCAACAATATACAGGGTGTTCCATAAGAAAAATACCAAGTTTGGTTTGCCACAACTTTTTGAGACACCCTGTATAACATAAAATATTTTTAAAATATGCATCTTTTGGTCCTACACCTGATCCAATATATGAATTTTCCGCAGGTTTTTAGTTATTCATGTAATCTTTCGTCCCCCCATCGTTGGACTACCCTGTATAGAAGACTCGCTACAAGAGAAAATATAAATTTCTGATCAATATTTGTCCAAAACTTTGGTGGATGACATTGTTTCGTGCCCGGGGACATATTTTACCAAAGTAAATTGTGTAACAACCACCAATGAGATTGGCCATGAAGTTTCTTATTTATATATCAAGGATATTACATTTTTGATAATTGAAATAGTCAGACCATTAGCCAAAAAAGCTTCACCATATATTTAAAGTAAAAATTTTACAATTTACAAAGCAAATAGGAAATCTTTTTTAACTTGAGACTGTCCCCGAAGGCTCAAACCCTAAGTACTAACGTATTGCGGGTCCCTTAAGTGTAGTAAAAGGCAGTTACACGATACTTAAATATTTGGAGATTTGAAAAAGAAAAGAAATGCTTTAAATGGAAAGTTGGAGGCCTCTCAATTAGGACTTCAAAAAGATGCATAAGAGTGGCATTGTTACTCTGTTGCCAGAGGATGAATTATATATTTCTTATTTTAAGTTTTATAATATTTTTAATTCCTCGGAACGGAAGCCGTAAAAATACCTTAAAAATGCGACAGAATATCTTCAAGCCCGTCGTGTCCATGGACAAGAGAAGGAAGCTTTCTTGTAAGAATAGGACTATTATAAGGCATACAGCTCTTTTTCGAATAAAATCAAGAATGCTAAAAGTTGTGGAAGCCGCCCTTTCCTAGACATGGAAACAATATTCTAAAGAAGATCTGATTTGAGATACATACAAAGTATATGGATTAGATATAGAAAAATACTTTCTGGCTCGAAAAAGGAATCCAAGCTTTTTTAATCTGCTCCAGTTATGAACGCATTGTGTTTATTCCAGTTAAGGTTATTCTCAAAAGTAAGGTCCACATATGGAAAGCAACGACAGCGATGATGTTTAACAGGCATTAAACTAAACAAGATTTTTGGGGTTCCAATTCAATAATAACACTGGTCAACATTTGATCTACGCGAGAACGCCAGAAGAGGTTGGGTGCTCCTAGGGATTTTGGGGTCGCTAATCACGATGAGAGGGTCGGTCAACCTTCATCACGTCAGGTTCAAGATCATTCGAAGGTCAAAACTAACCATTGGAAAATTCTGAAAGAATTAATTTATATGTTTTTGGAGTCGCTAAATCTAAATCTGGCGTTATTTACTCTTTGGATCTATTTATAAACATATTTTTTTTCATATCTTTTTAATGCATTTTTCTCCTTATGAAGGTTAACTGACCTTAAAATCTGATTCGCCGAGCTCGAAAACATACGTACAAATTTTTTAAGATTTTTTGCATCGTACTTAACATTTTTATCCCAAAAACACTTTAAAATAACCTTAAAATGACCTTTAATGACCTCTGGGATAGATGTAAATAGAAGCCGGATTCGGATTCAGCGACCTTGATTGAATTTTTCCAATGGTTTTTTTCTTCACTTGACCTTGAAATGACCTTGAACCTTACATGATGGAGGTTAACCGACCCTCTTATCGTAATCAGCGACCTCAAAAACCCTAGTAGCACCGTACAGCTTCCGGCGTTACCGCGTAGATCAAATGTTGACCTGTGTAATCTAGGGTCCTGAGTATTAGTGTGAAGGGTACTATCGTCAACGAAACCGTAAAAGAAAGAACATCGTTGATGTGAAAAAGAAATAGAGTCGGTGCTATTCCTGAGTCCTGGGGTATCCCAGTGTGGAATAACCAGAAAAAGTTAATTGGAAAGAAAACTGAAGAGTCAAGAACAAATTTTGGGAGGAAAGCAGTAAAAACGAAGTTTGTAAAGAAGCGCATCATGCTGCGCAAAAACCTTAAGTATATCAAAAGCAATATCTTAAAAGATAGCTGTATCACGGAATCCGTGCTGTTTTTTATAAAAAAATCCTGTTTTTGAGTAGTTTTAAATTTAAAAATGAATAAATCTTTGCATTGCCTTTCAAACAACTTAGAAAAGAGGTCTATTATGCTTTTAACATTTTAGCAAAAGAAACTTCTTTAGAAAACGTAAAATTAAAAAAAAATGCTATTGTATTATTAAATAAAATTGTTGTGTAGCTTTAAATCTAACTAATTACAGCTTTTTCAATTTTTAATAATTATAATAAATATACCCCTAATAACAAATAAATTTATAATTTTTCATATTTCGTAAAGAGAGTTCTCAGAATTGCTCCAATTAAAATTAAATAATTTGAATTTGTATACAGTTTTTTAATTCATTTACATGTTGAAATCGGTGAAATTTGGTATCAAAAAGTGGATATACTTTTTGTATTACAAAAATAATTTTAAAATTATTTTTTAAAATGATTTTCAAGTACATAAGGGTCAATTAACAATGAATCCTAGAATTAGAATATATTTTAAATAAGCTTAAAAAAGGTATTGAAAATATTTATTATTCAAATTATGATTTTAATAACAGTGTATTATGCTTTATTAAAATCAGTTAACAGTTTTTAGTCTAGCTAATAATGTGGTATTTTAATATACATGTGACATAGAAAATGCAACACCTAGAATTATTTATTGAATTTTGATAAAAAAAGGCTTTTTTTGTCATATCAACCCCACAGCATCGTCGGCAAAGATTGGTACGAATTAGGAAGGAACTTGAATGGAATATGAAATTGAACTCAGTCGTGTTCAGCAATGAGCCCAGATTCTGTTTGGGCACACATGATGGCCGTGCAAGAGTAAGGAGGAGACGTGGTAAAAGACGGTACGCCAATTTTCCATCTAACTGTATATTCATTGTACTGTAGGTGTTATAGTTTGTGGTTATATTGCTTACGGCAACTGGTCATGATTAGTGTTCATTCGAGGTAGCATGATTGCCCAGCGCTACGTCCACGTAATTTTACAACCACATCTGCTTCCCTTTTTGAAAACATCGCAGGATCCACTTTTTCATGTACGACCCAATGTTGCACGTGATAGTTTAGACTTTTTAGAAGCGTCCGGTGTAAATCTGCTTCAGAGGCCTCCTCAATCTTCAGACCTTTCCCCATCGAACATGTATGGGATATGATGGGAGGAAGGTTGCGAAATTTACCACACCCTCCACAAACATTGGGGGCTTTACAAAACCAAATTCAGATGGCCTGTGATACAATATACCAAGAAGACATCAATCACCTAATCCAGCGTTTCTTTTTACTTTTCTATTTACCAGGAAAAATAAACACGGAACCCTCTTAATGCTGCACAAATAAATGTTTTTGCATTTTAAATTATAGGAATCGATAGACTCGTAATATCGTTATAATTTATTTTTTACAAAATATATTGGTAGTACACATAAAAATATTTTATTAAAGAACCTAAAAGGAATTTGAACATGAAATAATAAAAAGGATACTTTTATACATAGATAAGGCTATCTATAAAAGAGCGACAGATACCCTACAGCCCATCGGTGAGCAACGGAAGGAAGCTTTTCTGTAAGTTTGGGATTATTAATAAGACGAACAGCTCTTTGAATGGAGTCAAGAATCCTAAGTGTTATAGGAGGCGCCACTTGCCAGGCATGAGAAAAACATAGATAATTTAGCGAAATATGAGTTTTGACGATAACATTTAATCAAAATCACGAAAAAAATACAAATAGAGGATTTGCTTCTGATAGTCCGATTATTTACTAGCAAGTTTCAATTTTTTTTACCAGTGTTCCCCTTAAGGCCAATAGCATCTGGTAAATTTAGCGTGGATCTTAGGTCTCACTTTTTAGATAAAAAATTTTGAAAATCCAAGAGCTGCCACTGGGCCTTATTGGTGAAAGTTGCAGTCTTATATCGGGCTCCGAGTCCAGCTGATTGCATGCTTATTTTTCGGTAATACGTAAGTCGAAAATCCAGTCAGGATTCTGGACTCAGAGAAACATTTTTTTTCGAGGAACCCTTGCCGAAGTCGCGCGGAACCCCATGGTTCCGCGGAACATACTTTGAGAAACGCTGACCTAATCCAATCAATTCCGCGACGACTTCAAATTTTAATCACTTTCGATTTATCAGTAGATCCAAAAATTGTAAAAGTATGCTAAAAATTACAGCACTCCTACTCAGGGTTTCATTTTCTATGTCACTTAGTATACATTGAAAATAACACACAACCAATTTTGTAAAACTATCACGCTAAAAGTAATAAAAGCCAAAGCTACTCGAAGAAGAAACAGCAAAATAAATTGGCACGGGAAGATTTACGATTATAAAGGATTGTTCAGTTTATTAAACTCGAATATCCTGATTATTCAACCGGCATTTTCCGAATACGAAATGTATTTTTTGCTAACTCATGTGCCGTACTCACCAATATTTTAAATTCAATAATATTTATGAATGTGAGTCAATTTGTATAAAATTTTAAAATATATTTTCGTATAAATATTCATGTTACAAAATGCTGAAAAACTGAAAATAACAAAGTCCCAATTAAAAAGTAATAAGTCAATAATAATAGCCGTAATGAATATTTCACCTTCGGAGCGCAATTTTGGTATTAATTTTTTTTTCGAAAACCATATTTAGCTTTTGTTTCAAAAGCATATAAATAAATATATTATTTAATAAAATAACCTAAAATGTGTTTAATATTTTAATAAGTAGAGCGGTTTCTTTTGTACAGATATTTTATTATTTATTAAAAAATCTATTTATAAAAAACGAAAAAGAAAATATGTTTTATTTTTTAATATATATTTTTGGGTTATTTTAATCACCAAATGAAAATCAAACCTTTAAAACCAGATGATTTTCTTATAAATAATAGCTATTTCTCATACATGCTGCAAAATAGTAGAGTTTTAGGCACGCGGTGTGGTGACACATTGAGTGCCTAAAAAACTGATTTCGCTTCTTGTATCTAACAAGATTTTTTGTAAAATCTATGTGGTAATAATTTTATTTTAAAAATTTTATTTATGATCGCCATTATATTTAAAATACCATACACAAGGTGGCTATTTATTGCTAAGTGTTGTTTGTTATGTACAGAAATCAAACTTTGTCACATGTCACTATAAATCAGTTAAAGTGGTTAAAGTAAAAATTTTATATTTTTAAATCCAAATACCTATGCGTGATTACAAGAATAATTCTAACAAATCTCAAAACCCCGATGTAGCAAATGAAACAGAAGCTGCTTTATGCACGCTAATTCCTCAGAAATCAAAGAAATTGCATCAAAAAACTTACGAAAAATATTTCAGTAAAAGTTGATATAAAAAATTGTATAAATTAAGCATATTTTGCCTATTTATAAAATTCAAAATAATCGAATTCGTCGATTAAAATTAAAATTGTTAAAGTATCAGTTTATTCTTAAATATTTAGCTGAAAAACATATGTTTGTCGCAGATTTCTTGTCGCGTTTTACCAAACGGACTGAAAATACTTTTGATGAAAGTATGAAAGATGTAGTTCATTGCATTACAGATTGTAAACTACAACTTTCTGACGAAAGATTTCTAGAATTTCAAACAGAAACATTGGAGGATCCTGTTCTTTTGCAAGTAATAAATTTTTATAAAAGTGGGTGGCCTAATAAGCTAAATAGTACAGGAGAGTTAAATTACTATTATAAAAGCAAAAACGAAATAGAATTGGAAAACGGGTTATTATATTTTCAAAAAAGACCTATTATTCCTTGCAAAATGCGCAGATTTATGCTTAACCTTTTGCACGAATCGCATTCCGGTTTTTCAAAAACAAAAGAGATGGTTAAAAAATATTGGACAGCTATCATGTCTGATGTTCATAATTTTATATCTGCATGTAAAATATGTGCCAAATTTAAAAGTTCAAGGTTTTTTGGGAACCATTAGTAAGTCATGAAATTTTTAATATTCCATTTTATAAAGTGGCAACCGACCTAGCTTAGTGGGCCGGTAATAATTACTTAGTTATAATAGATTATTACTTAAGATGGATAGAAATTTCAAAAATAAGAAATAAAACTAGCAAAGAAATTATTTAAAAATGATTGAAATTTTTAGTAGACTAGGTGTTCCGGCTATTTTAGTTGCGGATAATAATCCTTTCAATACTTTTGAGTTTAAAAGTTTTCTAAAAGAATGAAATATAAATCTACAAACTTCGAGTCCCTATCACGATCAATCTAATGGACTTGCTGAAAAAGCTGTTGGAATAGTGAAGAATATGTTTAAAAAACGTCACAAATCAAATCAAAACTTTGAATTGTACCTACTAAACTGTAGAAACACACCTGTGGCTGGTTTTAATTTTTTATCATCTTAGCTTCTAATTTGCAGAACTCTTAGGTCTAAACTTCCAATTTCAACAGAACAATTAAAATCTGAATTGGTTCCTACTTCGATTTTGCAAGATATAAAAAATTCTCCAATAAAACAACCCGAGAACTATAACAAAAAATCTAGCAAAGAAATTAATTTTTCTGAAGTGGGCACAAAATGTTTTAACTAAAATTTGGAAGCCAGCAGTTATTTAAAAAAAAAATTAAGTGCTCCTAGATCCTATTTAATTAAAAATGAGAATGGTCAGACGTTGCTTAGGAGCTAAGTTTTTCTAAGAAAACGAGATCAGTTAAAAAGGGGGATGTTGAGTATTTTATAATTATGTATGTTAGCTATTTAATATGTTCTTGTTTAGCAGCCTGGCACCTTTTCCTATTGTCATTGTCATTCTGATAATTTTAAAATGTTAAACACCTCCTAAAATCCTTATATCCCGAATCTGAGGTAAATTGGTTTATAATTACCAAAATCCGCCATTTTAAATATTTTATTTTAAATATACTAATTTTTACCCAAGATTTTCAATCAGCATCACATTGATTTTCGAAATTAAGGAAAAAGAATTAATAAATTACAAAAAAGTTTCATATTAGTATCAAGAAAACCATGGAAACAATAGAATTGTTATGTTGCTGAATTTGGTGAGGGTTTTCTCTGGACCCAATGTTTATTTTTGTGATTAAACATTCCTGCTAAAGTGAAGAAAGACTTGTAGGTGAATAGAATTTCATTTAAAAACTTTGGATGCTGCTGCATAAACCTAGCTATTTCCAATGCATACTTAGGTCGGTCCTGCATGTTTTGTTCAGGAAGGTTCTGGACGGACATAAATTTATAAGGATAAAATTTGTAAAAATTTTTTGTTAAGTTCAGATGCCGCATCCGAGATTGATATTTCAGGATTTTCTAAAATTATTAAAAGTATTTAGTGCAAGTCCAATAGAAAAAGTGGTAATTTTTTACTTATCGGGCCCACGTCCGATTTTATTGAAATTTTGTATACAGGGGTTTTTTGGGGCGCTGATCACGAATCTGAAGTCAAATTTTGTCGGACTCTGCTAGTTTTTGAGTTATAACGCCCCACTCGAACCTAACCTCAAATTTGCACAAACTCCCTTCTTCTTAAAACTGATTACACCCAAAATGGTAGATTTTATGGTAATTCACAATTATTATTTTATATGATAAATTTTATTTTACCTTTATTTAACAATAATTTTTAATAAAAAAAGCTCAACAAGCGCTTTCCAAAAATTAATATGTTTCTTTAATAAATGTCAACAAAATGGTCTAGGTATTTTAGACAATTTTATGTTGGTACAGCAGAGACCCGCGAAACAATTGAATGCGCTTACTTTTTAAATTTAAATCGCAAAAAATAAAAATAATTCAAATTTATAAAGTAGGCCATTCAATTGTTTCGTGGGTCCATGGCGTAACAACATAAAACAGTCTAAAATATCTAGACAATTTTGTTGACATTTTTAAAAGTAAAAATAATATTTTTGAGAAGTGCTTGTTGTGCTTTCTTTATTAAAAATATTTGTTAAATGAAGGTAAAATTAAATTTTTCTTATAAAATAATAAGTGTATTTCCATAAAATCTTCCATTTTGGGTGTAATCAGTTTTAAGAAGGAGGAATTTTAGGAAAGTTTTGCAGGTTAGGTTCGAGTGGGGCGTTATAACTCAAAAACCAGCAGAGTCCGACAAAATTTGACTTTAGATTCGTGATCAGCGCCTCAAAAAACCCCTGTACACAAAATTTCAATAAAATCGGCCGTGGGCCCGGTAAGTAAAAAATTACCGAAAAAGTATAATAATTATCCTGAAAAAACGAGGATATCCAAAACCTTGTTTTCATTTCGTGCTGCAGTCCTTTTTTTCATTTAAAAGCTTTTTTGTTTAATTAACTTTCTTACTATGTATTTAATAGTATCTATAGATGGTACCCGTTGTTAAGGATAGGCGTGTTGTTAAATTCATCAGATGGTTTAGCGCTGAAATCTATCGTGACGTCACACTAGATTACCGCTAGCTTTATCCTTGTCCATATACTACTAAAACAACGGCCATCTTTCTTTAGCGCTTTTCCATTAATTAATTTAAAAACGGCTTAATGAAACAGCGATTAGTGTGCACGATTCACCGATGAATTTAACAACATACCTGATATAATAAGTAATATTCCCTTTGCACTGTCGTCACATTATTATTGTTACCATAAAAAAGACGCATAATAGAGATTTTTTGTTCTTCTGAATAGCCCATCGACAAAAAAGCAATACAAACTACTTTTAAAAGTTAAAATGATAGATTTCAACTTTTTACAATATCAATACGTCAAATTTATTAAAACAATTTTATTGTTTCCATAGCTTTCTTGATACTAACATGATTTTTTTTCAATTTATTTATATTTTAGGCTTAAATATCTCAAAAATGGTTCATCCAAATATCATCAATGTATATATATTTAAAATCAGAAAAAAGATCTTTTATTGTAGCGCATAATATACAGAGTGTTCCATTTAAAAAAGTTGAAGTTGCCTATATTTTCCATTTTTTTATTGCGATATTTTTTTACTAATAATTTCAAAAGATAATATGGAAAAAAACTTACAACTTTTATATAAAATATTTTTTCTGTCTTTAAAAATAAAGGCTCCAGAAGCCACGTAAATATAATCAAAGACCATGTACAATAAGAAAAGGTGACATAAAAAGTGATTTTTTATTCTTAGTTTGTAGGTTACTGAAATGCAAAGTTAAAGTTAATAGTGCATCATATTTCTTTTAATGACGAACTATCATAATACATAACTTCACATTTAAAAAGAAATAAAGGTCGTTTCAACTCCCAATAGGAGGAAGAGACTTCATAAAGAGACGTCAAAAGTGTGCCAAATCAAAAATAGGTAAGTGTGTAGTATTTTTTAAGAAAATTAAGATTTATTTCTAATATTAAGTTTTTTTCGGTATGGTAAATCCTTCAGTTTTCTGGAAAAATATAGGCTTGGATATAACCAGACTTGTTAATAGATTAAGTAGCAATTGACTTTTCCTATAAACCTCGTGCAAAGATCTGGTCTTGTCATGATCGTGAATCGTAACACTAGGTTTTCTGACATGGATAAACCCTGTATATTCATGATAATTTAAATAGGTTTATTCAATAGGCACGCAATCAATAAATAGGTCTAATACAAAAGTTCGGCAAACCTGTGTTAGGTACGTATGTAAAGACAAAAATAGCGATGCTATTTAGCTATTGATTTTTATAGGTTAATAAATGGGGGATGGGGTCTCCCAACTACCAATCATAAAATACTAAAGAACGTGAAGGTTAAAAAGAAATATAAAAAAACAACAGGAATATAAAAATATTATAGGTAATTGAAATACTATATTTAGTCGAAAGAATTATGGTGTAAGTCGTAAACATAAAACAAGTAGATTTTATCACATAAATTAAAACTTAACCGACACTGTGTTAGGTATTTCAAAAATTTGCTTATAACACAAGTCAATAAATTTAAATGTTTGTAAAGTATTTTAGAGTCTTTAATCCGAAAATGATAAGCTAATTACTGTAACACGTACAGTTTTTTTGTTATATGGGAAAAAAAAAGAGACGACATATTTTTACTATCTAATATATTTACTTAATATAAACATATAAAAATGTGGAATCTATGCAGAAACAATACTGAGAATTGGTTTTTATGTGAATAAAAAATATATTGCACAAGATATGGAGGATATGCCTGGTAGAGTTTTTATCATCCTCTCCAACTCCATAAGAAAATAAAGCCCCTATGCAGTATTTATTTTGAATATTTGAGAGTGTTTTGAGAGTCAATCTGAAAAAAAACTAAATATCTAAGCAAACAATCCGTACAGGTCCTATAAAACCTTATTTGGACGGCTTTCATTAGAATATTTAAACCCTTCTTTATGTAAGGATGAGTTAATCGAAAAATATTTTTATTAGATGTTGTTGTAACCACAACTAACCACAACGACAAAAACGTTCACTTTTTCCTTTTGTGTTCTTTAGCATTATCCCTTTTTAAAAACCAACAGTAGTCGCCCAACATAAATGGGTTCCAGCGTCTCTTGTATCTTGTTTCCATCGTCCCGATGTCCTGGTGAAACCTCTCTCTTTGTTCGTCGCTTACTGCACCCAAATTTTCCGAGATAAAATTCAAATGGGAGTGCAAAAAATGTATTTTAGAGACATGTGACACCCTAGTAATTCATAGGTTTTCAACAGTTCATCTATAAGGCTTTTATAGTCCTCATCTTTCTTGTTGCCCAGAAATTATTTCGCTACACGTACAAGCTGCCAATTCCTTTTCATTTAATTGTTCTTAAAAACGGAGATCATCTAGGAGCTTCCTTATCTGAGGTCCAATAAATTTGCCTTCTTTTAATTTTGCATTACTTAGTTCAAGAAATATTTCTTTTTGGTACTGGAAACCAGTACCCTCTTTGTCCATGGCTTTGACAAAGTTTTTCATTAGTCCAAGCTTAATATGGACGGCGGTAGCAGAACCTTTTTTGGATTAACAAGGGGGGCATATTTAATATTTGAAGTACCAGGTTTAAAAGAAGTTCTATAAGCCCAAGCCTTTTTACTGTACTGTTCTTTTGTTGCCCTACTGTCCCACAGACACAAAAAATAGCAATACTTTGTTAAACCCCCTTGAAGTCCTAGCAAGATACCTATGACTTTTAAATCTCCACTGATACTGTTCATATTAAACACGATTTTATATGGTTGCTAAGTTGTCATAGGTTTCCTTTATTGTCCCTGAATGGGCTAAAGGAATATATGGTTTTTTTGTTTCCATCATGAAGCAGGACTGCTTTTAATGCTTTTAGGCTGTATTTCGTCAAATCTATAAATAAACGCCACCCGCTAAGATCATGTTCCATATTAAGCTCATTCATTAAACCATCAATATCACAACAGACCCTTCCATTAAAAAAAAACCTTAATAATGTTACATTTCGTTGTAATTTGTTAGATAAAAAAGCAAGTGAAACACTTGCTTTTTTATCTAACAAATTCCACTGTTAAAGTCTGGAACCAAGAAATTCCGATTTTTGTTTTGACAATCCTAGGTCACGTACCAAGTCATTTAATTTATTCTGAGTTATTAAGTGGGGTTCATTGGTAGCTGGTAAAAATGTTGGGTCACAACTGGTGTTCTCAAAAAGTTGTGAATCAGATTCTAATAAAGAATTAGAATCACTGGGAAACACGATGTCCAGGTTTAAAGGCGCTATCGGTACTGGTAGTTCCTGACAATGAGGAACTGGCCTTAGCGCAGAAGGCAAATTTGGATACTATATTTTGTCTCTATGCTTTTTTTAAAATCCTTTCTGTTTTAGTGATGCAAGTAGCAATTACTTACATGGTCAGTAGGTTCTCTCCACACCATAGGAACATCAAACGGCATAGAATTTTTCTTGCGATACATCCACTGCATTAAATTTACGTGACAACTCATGTGGAGCCCAACTTGTATCTTGATCCTCAATTTGGCACTTAAAATATAAAAAATAGGCTTTTTTGACTTTCTCAAATATAGATCTAGCTTGGGACTTTATAATTAATCATTCACGTATATAAAAAAAACTTATCGCCTGGATTTTTGCAACACTGTCGACTCAAACTTGCCATTTGATATCAGAATCGACTTAAACACTTCACTGTACTGTAAACAAAACAGAAACCAACTAAACTGCAGAAAACAATAAAACTCTTAAATGTTTGTACAATACTGAGAAAATAACCCCTCTGCGGTCTTGTTGTACTTTCCGGTCCTAGGGAGGTAAACATTAATTCAAAGATCGCATTATATAAAAGAGAAGCAGGTACTTAAAAATGGGACGGGCTAGGCCGTTTCTGGGAAAAAGATTTATAATAATTTCCTAAATGAAACGCCAAATAAGCATTCTCATCGAGGTTACAAAAATTATTTCGACTTGTCTAATTCAACCGGTGGTATAACAAATAAATTGGTCATTTGAGAAAACCCGTAAGTCCATATTTTAGCCAAAGTAACATTTGAGCATTTTTAGAATTTTAAATTGTAGACGCATCGATTCACAGAGAAACGCCGCTTGTTACCATGGAACTAAAGGTTGAAATAAATATGAACGTCCGCTATTTAGTAGCTGTAACTCCACTACAGGAGTTACGGTGTTTCTCATATGAATGTGCATGCGATGTGTTTTTTGGACTTACGGGGTTTTTTAAATGACCGAAACTTGACGGTAACTTGAGTAGATCAAATTGTGTAAAATCCTGTTATTTATTTAGTGTTGCAAGCTTAAATGCGTATTATGATTAAGATACAAAAAATTTTACAATAGTGAAGGTCTAGCTTTTATCATTGGAGTAGACTCGTAGAGGATTATCCAATATCATTTAGGTATTAGGTTTAAACTCTCAAATATTCTTATGACATAGTATTACCTTCTTCAAATTAACAGAATTCACACAAACCTAGGGCAAAAATATTCTGGGGTTTTGTGATTAGTTTATGCTTTTTACTTCGCGTAAAAATGTATGTACTCTCTCATAATATTATCATAATTATCAACGGATGACGAGGACTCGTACGTATTATATATATTTAATAAATAAAATATATATATATATATATATAATATATATATATATATAATATATATATATATATATATATATATATATATATATATATATATCTATATAACTAGCAAGCGAATAAAATAAATAATTGTATCATTGATAGTAACTGTTAATGCGTATAGCGAAATTATATGACAGATATTAGTGTTGTCGATATATTGTTTCCGTGAATTTTAGGGGAAATATAATATTTATTGCAGATTATATTGATTTAGTGAACAACGAAAAACTATTTTGTAAAATCTCATTATAATCGATACAAATATATAAAATAATCCTATTCCTAGCCCAAAATGTAAAATACATGCTTTACTAATGAGCGGCGGTGAAGCCGTTAAGAAACATTGCATTTTTACCTCGTGGTTACTATACTTTTTTTATTTGAAAATTAAAAATTTTCCTGGACAATAATTGGCAATGAAAATTACTTTTTGGTATTTTTAAACAGCTTATTTTGGGCTTTTTTAGTGATATGATTTAGTCAGAAAAATGTATTAAAATCCAGGAATAAGAACATGGCCTACAAAAACAAATTCATTTTTAATTTGTTTTTTTTTTTTCGAAAAGTCCTAGGAAGGGATTTTTTAATTTCGACTGGGTAGATTGAGCCGAACGGAATGGCAACCCTGCATTTACAATTTGCCTGCCCGACTCCGACTAGTTCCGCTTCTCCATGTCCAGTAACTATTGAGCCTTTAGTTGAGTATACCGCTCTTCGTTAAAATTTCTTTCGTCAAAACACGGATTTCCTAATATTTTTGACTATTTGATAGATTATTTGTTTTAAATGCATTAAATAGTCGAAATACAGGTAAATGATGTTTTTAATGGCCGTTGGGCGCAAATAAAACTGGTATTTCCGTAAAAAAACATTAATTTATATTAAAATAATAGAGCGAAACGACCATTTCTGAGCAAATAAATAAAAATCATTCTCAAAACTAAACTTAGATTCTGTTAAAAATAAAAAGTAAAACGTTATTCAGTATTTGCATCTGATAAATTCTACTTTTATGCAGTTAAATTCTACTTTTATGAACAAAAACACAAAATTCTACAAGAGATGCTCAAAAGGCCCCCATTTTGTGCAAGACAATAACCTAATCTGTTGTAAAATGCGGTTCGCGAGTTTTTCCAAAATTTCAGGGGTTACACTTAAAAGAACATCGTTAATTTTTTGTCGCAGTTAATCCAAATTGTTATCACGTTTATGTCTGTGTCGATAAATTTGTTTTAAGACATGACCCCAAAGAAAAAAATCGTTTGGAGCCAAATCGGGAGACCTGGGTGGCATTTGAATAGTTTCCCTTGTACTAATAATGCGCTCTGGAAATGTCAAGCTGCCTCAGATCGCGCAAGAGGCATGTATGTCTTAGATTAGATTCGTTCTCTCTCTGTTTTGGTTTTCTTTGTTTTACTTGCGAAACGTCCATGTTCGGCTTTGATCTTTCCACACCTGATATATATATATATATATATATATATATATATATATATATATATATATATATATATATATATATATATATATATATATATATATATATAATATATATATATATATATATATATATATATATATATATATATATATATATATATATATAATATATATATATATAATATATATATATTCTTGGGCCGAGATGGGTGGTTCAAAAGCTGATAGATTTATGTTCTGTCCGAGATGGGCGAAATTTTTGCGCCATACACAACCCCTTGGGCTGAAATAAGCGATACCCTTTGGACCAATCTAAATTACCCTAAGTTACTGTTGGGATCATTTCGGACATTCGGTACTAAACCACCTCCTTAACTACATGTGGGCACATGCATAAAAAACTTGTACATATTTAAACAATTAATTTAAAAGTAAAATTAATAATTCATATTTGCAAATTCATGATAATTGAAATATACATGTTCCCAATTTAATGCAAATAGATAAATGAACAATGCTTATAAATATTTAACCACGATAACGCGATGTTAAATGTTAAAATAATGCCTCTAGTGTTTGTGCATTATTTTACTAAAACAAAAATAAATAAATATTAATAGAGACATTTTTCGGACCGCCTTACGCCTTAACAGCATTATGTGTTATAAACAATCGTGCATGTACGGATCTGTGAGAGTAACTTGCAACGAGATACGTATTTAAAAAGAAAGGAAACGGAATGAGACTGGGTGTATTAGGTAGTATACACTAAGGTTGTTTACCACTTAAAATAATAAAGTGCACAAACCATTTACATCAGAAAAATAAACCTTTAGAAAATTTTAATCCGAGAAGTAAGACTATTAAAATTTAATCAAACCTCATGTTTTAATTAAGAGTTACTTTATAAAACGATCCCCTGCCTCAAGTGTTCAATTCCCAATTCTCCGTTTTACTTTTTTTTTATTTTGTCATATATTTATTTTTTTTAACATAGCTACTAATTTATAAATAATTTTATTTTAATTATTAAAAAAAAACAATTTTTATTTTATTTTAATACGTCCTACACCAATTGTCTGTGCCAGCTATAATCAGCATAGATAATTGGGCGGTATTAAAAATATTAAGCAAATGTTAAAGAGTACCTACATTGCAAATTATTAATGAATAAATGTAGGTTTTAATGTTTTAATTAAGTCACTCTAGAACCTTTGAATGCAAAGCTGCACCTAAATTTGCCTTGCTTTACTGCGTTTGCTTTGCTATAAAGAAAATTGTAGTCACAAAGCTCATTAAGAATTTACCTGGATCCTGAAGCAAAAAGTCTGAAGTAAAGTATACAGTTTTGTTTATAAATATACTTTACAATGTATTTGTTAAAGGTATATAATGTCCATAATATGGTAATTCTACACCACATTTATAAAGTTCTTTTGAAATAATAATGCTAGCTGAACATCGCTAAGTTCTAATCCATCTTTACCTATTCTAATCACAAAATTTTATTTAAATTAAATATTATTTTAAATAGATATAATAATAAATACAATTTTGTTAAACTTGTTTTCCAATTTGAATTTATTTTTAGAATTTCGTACTCCAAATACATCAGTAATCAAAAACAAAAAACTGTTTAATGATTTAAAAAAATGTCTTACAACACTAAGGATTTACAGCAAACAAATAATTAATAATTAATCTATTTTTCTTTTTAAACTAACATAGGTCGATCACCAATGCTTTCTCTTCTTAAATAGAACAGCTTATCTACCCTGTTCTATTTTTTGTAGGCATTTTTTTTATTGTGACCTTTCTTATTATTTATCACTTTTTTTCATAAGTATAGGTTGATTTTAGGGTTTCTAATGGATATTTTTTTACATTTTTTTGATAGTTTTTTATTCAAAATTAGTTTGGAATATTCATATTCAATATTATTTAATATTTAATATTTCTATTATTTTTTTCCAATATCAACAATATGACGAATGGACAAGTAATTGTTATTTTGACAAAGTGTTTTTTTATTTTCTAAAGATCCTAGTCAGGACATTAGAACGAAGTTATGAAATAATTGTATTGTCGTCGGCTCTTGACCCCTGTACAAATTTTTAGGTTAAATAGACTTTTTAAAATGGGTGAAAATTACGTTGAAAGATTCCGTTACATACATACATGTCAAGCCGTGGAAAAAAACAATCCACTGTTGCAGCACCAAAAATTAACAACTTTCTTTTATGTACCCATATACAACAAGCTTTTTTTCTAATTATAAATTTTCCACCTTTCCACGTTATGTTATGCTAATTCATACAGCACAAAATTAGTGTTTATGCACATGAGTATTACATAATTTAAAACAATAGTTTAACTAAAAAGTATTTTTAGTATCAAAGACAAATTAATGTTCTATTACCAAAAATCCTATGCAAACTTTTATCACATTTTTCAAGGTAATTTTCTCCATGAATTTTACTATATTCAGAACGGGTCGTCGCCCACAATACCGTATCAAATATTTGTTTGGCCATGAGGAAATCGGTAAATTTCAAACAATTCCCATTGGAGATAAAGAAACAACTTTTCTGCATTTTATTTTGCTGCCGACTTCCTAAATACATGTGTAGATTTTGTTATCAGTTGGCTGCTGAGTGCTTTTCCACTACCGGAAAAGCTTATATTTTTAAGCTAAACCTTAAAATATATTTAAAACTGCTGGTAAAAAATCAGTTTATAAAATGCATACCTTCTGGCCTATTAAAAAACTTGCTTTATTGCTGTTAATAGGGGAATTATTTCTGGTATTTAGCAGCCAATGCTGGCAGCAATAACCAAACTCTTAAAATTTACTGCACGTCGCTATATAACCGGCTACAAATTGTATTTCCTTTCAACGTTTTCTCCGTATTTCACTATTAGATAAATTGTATTGATAGATACAAAAATATTTTAATTAAAGTACTGTAAATTATAAGATTGTTTATATTAGTCACATTAAACAACAAGAAGCTTATTTTTAGAATAAAAACAGAGAACAAAATTTGAATTTGATAAAATAAGACTTGATCACAATTCTAAATAAGAAAGATTTAAATTTACAGAAAACCTACACATACAAATAGATACTTAAATTTTAACTTTAATTACCCAATAATGGCAAAAAAGGAGTTGTAAAAAGTATTTTTAATAGAATTGAAATAATTTGTTTTGATCAAAATATAGAAAATAAAAAAGAATTTGTAAAAGATATTTTAGTTCAAAATAATTATCCTCTTGATTTTATTAACAAATTCGTTCTTAAATTTGAACAACCAAATTTAAGACAAAATCAAAATAGATCAACTTAAAATTTATTTTTACCATATATTCTGGCTTATCAAATAAAATTTAATGAGTTAGTAATAAATTTAATATTATTACTATCTTTAAAACACAAAACACTATTAGATCTCAAGTAACAAAAACAAAACAATACAATATAAACGAAAACACCAAAAATGTTATTTATAGGATCCCTTGTGAATGTGATAAGTTTCGTATTGATGAAACTTCCAGACCATTAGCCAAATGCATAAAAAACATAGATAGATACAATAAAACACAGAATTCCAGAAATCAAAAACCTGTCAACACGCATTTAATAACAACCACACAATAAACTGGAATGCTTCTTATCTTCTATTTAGTATTTTAGTAAAGAAAACTTGTTCAAAAAAGAAAAACGTTAAAAAAAAGAAAGAACTTTTATATTATTAAATACTTTTTCTATTTATTTTAAAATCAACAAAATCAACATGTTAACAAATACCAGGCACAGTCAGGTAAGTCTTGTTTTATATTCGTTGCCGACGATATTTTTCAGTTTTGACTGAGCGTGGGACCGGTGAAAGGGTACAATGATTTCACCCGAGAAACAAAGAATTTTTTGAAAATTTTCTCAGCTTTTCGAATTTGACCTCTTTATCTCGCTAGGACGACCAAATTCGCGATTATGTGAGCCGAGTATGCGGCTCGAGCTAATATGCCCCATTCTAGATATACATACTTGGCAAAACATTAAAAAAAAATCTACCGAACGAATCTTTTTCTTGTCACGTTCAGGTCGAGTAAAATCAGAATTTTCGGAGCGATTACGGAAAATCGGAATTTTCCAAGTCAAACCAAAATTTTACAATTTTCCAATCTATGAGGAATATACTAGCATGCGGAATCTTAGTTTAAACGCTGTACCGCTCGAAGTTTTTCCGATCCAAACGTCCCAAATTCGAACAGCTGAGAAAATTTGCCTCTAGCAATACTGTATTGCTTTAAAAACCTCACATAATACTTCCAACTCTTTTACCAAATCTCTTATTTCTCATCCATCCTAATTACGAAAAAAAAACAAATGCGAAAATTCAGAAATACTTAAGCCAAGGGGATAATAAAAGATATGTGTTCCGAAGTTGCGCGTTTTTAAAGCAAACTTTGGCAAATACCAATTAATTTCCAGGAAGTTGTTACAGTTTTATAATGGTCTTAGTCATATTAACACTAAACTTATCTATAAATTATAATTATTTATTATTTAATTTGCTATACAGTTTCATAAATTCTCCTTCCGTTTTTTTCATTCACCCTTTTTTGTTTCTTGATCAGGTTCTTTTGATCTTTCTCATCCAAAGCTATCAATTAAAGCTCTATAAAATAAACCATTTTGCATAGTACTGCACTACCTACTGACGACACTGATGTACAGTACATTCCACAATAATTCGTTGATTTGTCTTTTTACCTGCTACTGTTAGTTGTAAAACTCAATAAACTTTGGGTACCCGCATGTAGGTCCGGACTTAAAATTTCCTATATTTATTATTGTACCCAGTTTTTGGTATATTATGTAGGTTAAAGGCAAATTTCAGGTGTTTAATATAAAGCAGAGTCTTTTCTTTTTAGTTTGGAGTTTGTCAAGGTATTTTCGTGTGTGTTATTGAGCATCCAAAATAGCTAACCTAAACTATATTAATATTAGTAGGTAATCAGGACCTGTAACCTTTTGGTTATTGCGGTCGAGAAATGAACGAAATATTGTGGAATGTACCATACCCCGGACATCACATCTACGGAGACAGAACTGATACGGTACTAAGACGTCACACAAATTAACCCTAAATCAACAGAGTTTAACAGCTCATCATAACCACATTAAACATTATTAAAAAAAATAGCTTGATTCACTCACAATTTATTTTCCAAAAATATAAAAACAGGAGCTTAATTATTAAATTTTACTTTTATATTTTTCCGTGTAATAATAAGTTTAAAATCACTTTTTCCTAACTAACCTCAAAGTTAGGATTACAAACTTCCTAAATAATTTTTAATTAAAACTGTTAATTGTCGAAAGTTTAACTTTTTATTTATTTTTCCAGAACAAAAAAAAACGACAAAAGCATTCTTGAGTTATAGCTAAAACATAAAAGCTTTTGATTTATATTTTAACCCTCCGAGAAAATATCAGCAAACTTTTCCCGGTTATTTTATTTTCCACAAGGTTGGCAAATTAAATCCTTCAAATACATTTTTTATCATGTCCACAAAGAAAATCAATAAAACATTAAGTACATATTTTAAAATTATTTTTTTCGATTTATAAACAGGCGGCTTGAGGTTTATTTAACAAGATCTTAACATATACAAAAGCAGAAAATAACATACATCATAACATACCTGGTGGTGCGTCGGGTCGCCGAGCGGAACATAGTAAATCCCATGTACAGGGTTTTCCCGTATAATTGCCCACCCCTTTAAAATCTTTATTTTTATAGATAGAAAAAAATAGTTTATATGAAAGTTGCAGGATTTTTCATGAAGATTTTCATGGTGTAAGATAGAAAAACAAATGATTATCGGAAAATTAACAAATCACTATCAACTTCGTTATTTTAAATGGAGCACCCTGTATATGATTGAAAATTCAAATTCTGCTAATCTTCCTCTTTTCAAATATATATATAACTTATCTATGTTCGGATAAACGAGTTGCAAGTTATTTAATTTTAAATTCTGTTCTTATAAGCCATAGTTAGCCATGGGATAAATATGAAGTAGGTATAGGAATTTCTTGTAAAATAAAAGTTAACGTTATTGAGCTTTTCTTAATATTGTGTAGTTTTCTCAAAAAATTGGTGATTTCAGACTTTACGGACACGGATATGCAACTAAAAATAAAATAAAGAACCTTATAATTTATTTTTATATTTAAAATAAAAATATAGAACATATAAGTGACATAAAAATGTCCACAAAATTTAAAAAAATCTAAAAGATAATGGAACATAATTCATAAACTCTATTACAAAACACAGGTAAAATGTTTCTAGAAATTTTTCTTATAATTATACAGGGTGTTTGAGCAATAGTTTTAAAATCTTTAACAGCAGTTAGATCTTGCAAAAAGTCTCTATAAACAGAAGTCGATATGCATCGTTTCGAATTGAAATCCGCAGTTAAAGTTAAAACGAAGCTTAATTGTACATAATTTTTTAAAACAACTATTTTGATAAAGCAAATTAAAATACAATGTTTTTTGTTTGAGTTTTTTTGAGAGACAAAGTAAAACTACTACTTTCAAAAGGGTATAAAAGAATCGGTTTTAATTTTTTCTTGAAAGCAAAATTAAAATAGATCAAAGACAAAATAGTTGTATTTTAAGTTGTTTTATGGGGGTAATACCACGAGTGCTTAAAATTACCGATAATTTTTCACGATAGCGTGTTTTCTCATAATTTCACGAGTCCGAGGGACGAGTGAAATTTTTAAAGAAAACACGCATGATTAAAAAATTATCTGGTTAATTTAATTTTTTTATTTAGGAGAATATTTCACGAATCAAAAACGTAGATAAAGTTTATTAACTAAAAATTAAATATTAATTTAACAAACCGTCATTATTATTTAAAAAGTTCGTATTGTCAATTTGACAGTAAGTGTTGCCTAGACGACGTGGAATTTCCGCTGTAATTTTTCCATAATACCACTTCTCTTATGGGAAAATATGTACATGAGTGAAATATTCAAAATAATTAAAAAATAATAAAGTCACCGGGTGATATACTTTTTAAAGAATAATTTAGTTCTTTTTAACACCCTGTATTTCTGAAACGATGCATTTCTTGACCTATGTTTATAGAAACTTATTTTTGCAAGATCCAACTGCTGTCGAAGTTTGTAACACTAATCTTAAACAACCTGTATAACTCTTAAGAACTAGAAACATATTGTTGGAGATTTATTACAGTTGGTTCACTTAAGTTTTAAGTCATTAAAATTTTTCGAGATGTCTCATCTCGAGCTTGTCTCGAAGGATTTTATCTCGTCTCGAAATTCGAGACAAAATGCTCTCGAGACGAGACAAAATGGCTTCGAGACGAGACGAGACGAGATGTCTCGTATCTCGTGTCTCGCGGTAACTCTACACACCAGGCAAGACCTCATACAAAGAATAACACACCATTGCAACGAAATTCGAGTCGGTCCTGGAATATTGTTTAGAGTACAACGAGAAAATATCCGTCGAATAAGAAAATGTGTAGAGGTACAGGGCACCCATTTCTAAAATCAGCTCAAGTAGCCAAGAAGAGGCAAAGCGTTCACATTTTTAACATTCTTGCGTTTAAAAAATAATTTCCAATTTTTTTTGACTTGCTTAAACGTGTTATAAAAAAATTTAATTTTTGCGAAAACAGCTAATTTTATCAAGACAAAAATAGAATGCCTTTTTTAAATAGGAATAAAGTATTTCAAAAACCAATTTTTAGCTCTGTAAAATGACACCTGTTAAAAATATGGCCCAACGGGTGTGGTGGCAAGTCCGTTCCTGGTCCTTTCCTAGAATGGTTTTACGAGTCTTTATGACCTCTATAACATAAAAAAAACATTAAATTATACAAGTCGGTTCAAAAGCTAAAGCCAAAAGAGTAATGGTTCTTTGGGACTGAGAATTTTTTTTTCTATGACAAATTATATACTCTCGAGAGTATGCCATATACTTACCGGACACCCTGTATAGGTTACCGTGAAAGACCGAATTTGATGAATGTCAACATTCTCTGGTAAATGTCAAATATTAAAAAACTGAACAAGCTCTGATCAAAAGTAACAACTTTGATTAGAATTTTTTTTATTTATCTAAATTCTACCACCTTATCCATGGTTGCATCATAAATTTGGAACACTTTGTATATAAATAGCACTAGAAGGCTGCGTAAGCAATAAATTTTCTAAATCTTGATAAAAAATGCCGTCAATAATTTGTCCGGTTAAAAATTCAGCCCCATAAACAATCAAAATTTATGGTTTTTATTGGATTAGACCACAATTTATTTATTTTCAAAGAAAGTAAGCGATTAATAGTACGTAATTTATTTAATGGTACATCTCCAAATTACTTAATTTATTTTTATATTTATTTGTACTGACACATAGATTTATATTTTATATAAAAGCAAACGCAATAAAAATTTACAAAATTCCAACAATAATTTATAGTTTAAAAATAAGCATTTTAGAAGTTTTAAAGATTAAATTTTATATATTTTTTGTGATATTTACATTACGATTTATATATGTTGGTAAAATTAGTCTAAAGTTCTAAAAGAGTAAAATAAAGAATGTTTAAGGACCGCTCATATATTGCCTATGGAGCATGTGCGCGTGACGTCACCAGAGGTGAGAGGTTATAGTTCGTGGATCAACAACAAACCTTTTTTTCGTGTTTTGTGTCAAAAACCATTAAATCCTTGTGGTAAAAAAGGCTTTTAAATTGTATTAAATACCTTTGTGCTTAGTTGTAAAATGTGGAAGCAAAAAAATGGCTATTGTTGTTGATCCAGGAACGATGAAATGACATTTGGCTGTCAGAAATGTCACGTGCCGCATATAATCAATTGGCAGAAAGCGGAGTGTTTGGTGGGGACAGCTGAATCGATTGCAGAGCTCGCTGTGGTCGAATTTTCGTTAAATCATGCTTGATTTGAATTTAAACAATTAGATAAAATATTAAAAATGGGGCCTAGTAGTTGTTGTGTAGTTGAATATAACAATATTGGCAGAAATAGTAACTGAAAATTTTCTACATTTTTAGCTGCCAGTTGGAAATTAGAAAAAAGAAAAAATGGATCAATGCACGCAGACAGAAGGAGTTGAATTTAAATTCCCGCTTAGCCGAATGATTTTCGGGTTTCGGGCTTAGCCAAACGACTTGCGAAATTGACGTAACAAGAAGAAAACTTACTCGTTTCTTGCCGTGTACCGTTTGTTCCTGTCTTTTCCTAAAGTTTTTAATGATTTGCAAGTTTTAAAAAAAAAAGGTTTTTTTTTAATAGACTAAGTAAGCAAGTAATACCTGTAGGACTGACTTTAGTGTCTGTGTAGTCTTCTGTGCAATTTTCTTATGCAAATATTTTAAATGGCCCCAATTTAAACAAAAAATCCAGAACTAACCAATACGCCACTGGACGACCCTGTATTTTATTGTTATTTACCTAAATTAAATTAAATAATCATTGGGGTAGTTCTCCTTTATTATCTTATTTTTATTATTTAGAAAAATTATGTAATTATTTATTTACATATTACAATAAATAGGGGTTTTCGTTGCAGTCAGGCTTATTCAGATTGTGTGGCCTACATAAAATGTTTATCATATTGAAATCACTTTGTTATCAGTTAAACAAATTTTTGTCCTAGAAGCTACGTCGCACACTGTATCGAATTATATAACCAGTAGAACAAAATTTAGTTTGTAAAATAAGCAACATGTAAATATGTTTTAATGATGTATTTATGTTATCTGTATTATATTCCTTTTTGTAAAGGAAACTTCTTCCTTAATTGCACGATAGTCATTGGTGAATCAGCAGCAGCAACAGCAGCAGCATCACTTGTAATCTTTTAGAGCTTGGATTATTCTAGGAAATATTTGTTCGTGATGATTTAGAAAATCATTTCAATTTGCAAAACGACGAAGTGTTATTTCCTTAGAAAAATCGTGTATGTACGGTTGACCAATAAAATGCTATTTATATAACAATTTTGCGGGTAAAATTAGGTAACTGTCACTGTCAATAAAAAATAGTTGAACAACAAATTTTAAATTATTATTAAAAAATAATTAAATATTCAACAAAAAATTTATACATAATTAACAAACTTTTATACTTCAAAAGGTTGGTGCTAAAGTAAGCTTAGATTTCGTCTTCATCGGTTTTCTGCATTTTTTTTCATTACACCCTTGTCTGTACGGTTTGTATTTCTCTTCGTACAACATTCTTGACTTTGCAGGTAGTAAGGAGTTCTTAACTGCTGCTGCAGCCGTCATTATTCTAAGATTTTTGGGGTTTTCATTTTGACTTTTGATACTAATTTAGTTTTGGATTCTTTTTTTTATGATTTGAGCTCGTTTAAAAATTTTTAATGTCAACTAATTTGACATGTTCTAAAAATAAACAACTACATCTCATAGCAACTGCTGTGGCAACTGATTGATCTCCTCTTAGGTGAAATTGTATTTCTTCACTTTGTTTTTTTTTTTCATTTTAACTACGTATAATCCAATCGCGATCATACAGAAAACATGTACTATATAACGCGAAATATTCGTTCAATAAATACCTAATTTATGTACTAGGTATATAAATAGCTATTCCTCCTAATAATTAAGGAATGTAAAAAAGGAGGGAGAAGGCTAAAAAAATTTACATATAAACAAAGTAACCAAATTAAAAATATTAATGTTATAAAATATACAAAAATAAAATCTGACCGAAAGATTTTTACTTACAGTTATACTATACACATAAATGTGTATACTTGAATTTTTTCGGATATGCAGTTATGTCAAAAAGCCCAAAAAACGTATTTCTTAGCTGTTAACAATTGACATACCAAGGGTGCGTTCAATTTGTATATTTAATTTGCGCATTTGTTCACACCGTAAGAACTTTTCGCTCCGAACCCGTTGGAGATGGATCTGACAAATGTTTTTATAAATGTTTCATTTAATTTTTTTTACAAATATATTTCTTTATAATTTGGATTTTTTTATAAACTGTAAAGGCTTTATTTTCCATACTTTTAAGAAAAACTAAAAGTTTTTTTAACAATATAAAATCTGATTTATTTATAAAAAAGTGTACAAAAAATGCTTTCTTAACAATACTTTAAAACGCAAACAGCTTATCATTCTAAATTTATTGGCGTTTTTTGAGCTAGAGAAACAACAAGAAGCTGCAGGAATTGCCTTGAACCTTCAAAATTTGGTGGAAAGGACAAAAAAGGAAAAAAAATGGACTAAAATAAGACAAAAGCTTGTAAGAAGTATCATCAAGGGCAAAAGGATATTCCAAAAGATGTTAATTGCAATACAATGCAATATAAACCAATAGTAACAATAGGAAACTTAATGTGTGGCAAAGTGATTAAACTAAATTTAAATAAATAAATAAACAATTTTTAAATAAAAAATTACATGATATAAATTAAAGATCGTTAAGGTTAGATAACAGATCGTCGCTCTCATCTTCGCCATCCGAATCAGTCACTATGACGGGATTTATATCTGAAACATCGCATATTCTGATTACTTCCCAAGCTTCTAGGATCTCTTTTTGGGCGTGCCGAATGTAGTTCTGCCAATGCTCGGCGGTTATTTCGCCAAGTACCTTTTCCCACGTTGCCAACACTTCAGAAGAGGTTTCTTTTAAGGCAGAAATATATTAGTCATATTTTCTTTTGCACTCTGACCAAACCATTTCGATTGGATTATATTATATAATATTATATTATATATATTATATTATATTATATTGGAAGGCGAAGAACTTTATGACCAAAAGGTTTCACATATTCGTCAAGAAAATATTTCTTTTCTAAACTTCTGTATTTTTCTACCAAATCCCAGAGTTGGTCTTTCATAGCTGTCTCAGGAAAGGCAGTATTTTCTTTGAAAAACCACAGAATTAATCTTTTTTTGGTCCAAGATTTGCGGGGTATGTCTTCTACCAGCCCGGAGTGGTAGCTAGCGTTGTCCATGATAATTAATTATTTGGGCGGCAAATTTGGAACAAGTTGATATTTAAACCAATTTTCTAAATTTTGGCGGTTCATTCTATCATGGTAGTCGGTACTCTTTGTACCACTTTTAAAGACTAAACTAGCTCCCTTGATAAATCCGTTTTCATTGCCGCGTTGACGACGATATATCTATAACCTAAAAAAATTAACGGTTTTAACATCGGCGCAAAAGGAAAAAAAATGTTTTTATAGTATTAATTTAGATGTCTAGTATAATTAGAAACATATATTCACTTCATACCATCACGAATTCAAATCCCGAGGCAATTCTCAAATCCAACCCTAGCACATTAATCAAAACGAAAAAAATGTTAGGGCGCAAGTGTAAAGGTATTGGTAATTGATCCCCTACCAATGGTTTCTTTTTGAATAAAAACAACTTTTACATCCTGCCAGGTATTTCTAAAAGATCCTTTACTGAATATCCATGTTTCGTCAAGAAATACTGGAGTAAAACCGTTTTGAAGTAGACTCATATTTTTTGTGTTTTTTCTCAAAAATTTAATTCTTTTATTAAAAACATCTAGTAAATCCATTAGATTCTTTCGGTTGTTACTTTTCTTCCACTGAAAGCCAATTTCCTTTACCCATTTTCGCAAAAAACTAATGGAGAAGTTAAAATGATTGCCTAATTCATCATTTAATTTTTGATGGAGATATTTTATGGTAATATGCTCTTTAAGTGCATACATACGATAAATGGTATCCCAGATCTTGCTTTTTAAGTAGTCAGTAATTTTGATATGCTCTTTATTTCTTGTTGATAATACTTCTTTAAAACTTTTGTCCATTTTAGTCCATATTTTTTTAAATTAAATATTGCTCTTGTACTCACTTTCGTCGCGGCAGCTGTCCTTTTCACCACATTTTAAAAGTTCAAGGCAATTCCTGCAGCTTCTTGTTGCTTCTCTAGCTCAAAAAAAGCCAATAAGTTTAGAATAATCAGCTGGCTTTGCTCGTTTAGTCGCTTATTTCCTATTTTTTTCGGCATTTTTACTTTTGACGCACGCAGATAAATTTTTTTTTGACAATGCGAAATTTTAAACTTGGGAATTTGACATTAATGTGATAAGTAACTGTTGAAATAAGAAAACACATGACTTTTTTTGGTAAATTTATTGTTTCTCTCTGCAAAAGTGTATCAGTTAAGGATGCAAAAAAATCTCGGAACTGCATATCCGAAAAAATTCAACTATATTGGCATGACAGAAATTTTTTTACTTAAAATTTTCTGTTATTCTGTATACCAAAAAATCCTATTTTTATTTTAAAGCACAATCTCAAGTCCATTCATTTTTCAATATTTTGACGTACTTTTCTACTTATTATGACCCATCCCGGAGGATAAATATTTCGAAAATATTTTGGGTTTCCATGGTTACCAAACCAGAAACGGCTCCCTTAACTGTAAGTTACTCTAGAAAAAAAAGTATTGTTTTTGCCACAACATGGTACAAGAAAAAAAATGGACTAGTCAAACACTATTTGTGTGCAAATAAAAAAAGGGAACTAACTAAATATCTTCTTTTAATTAAATTGTAAGGAAGAAATTTTTCGTGCAAAATTTTAAGTCAAACAAATATCTTAACAGAGCGCTTTCGGTAAAAACCATTATTACCGAAAGCACTCTGCTAGGATATTTGTGTAAATAAAAATTTTGCACGAAATACAAAGTTTCTTTATTTCCTATATCCTTACGTGCACACTGCAATAATTAATTAATTTTCATTTAATAAAAATTATTTAATACTGAAGACTAATATTTCTTTTAATTAGCCCATGATCATTTTTATTATAGTTGCTTTTTTTAATCATAATTAATGCCCCAGAGGTTTTGTCCACGAAAATGTCTCATTCGACCCACTTTGCTGTGGTGGATTCGATAACATGGCCACGTGTTTCTCAAATTGACCTTCTATTTTCGTTCACGGTTATAAAGGGTGCGTAGGTAATAAATAAGTCAGGACTAACTATGGATTCTAGATATAAAAGACAGGATTAAGCCAAGTAAGACCTTGATAAAGTTAGAGTACCAGGAAAAAGTCGCTTCATGAAAGGTAAAGTTAAAGGATGTCTTTAAAACTCTTTTGGCGGCAGTGGCGGAGCCAAAGTTGTTTCATGGGAGGGGATATAAAGGTCAAGGCAATATTCTTTTAAAGTTATATTTAAAAGTTTTGTTGGCGGGTGTGATTCTAAACCAATTCAGGGACTATTCGCATGCGCAGTAAAAAAAGCGGTGTTCGCGGGTATATCTTGAATATTAGCAACCGTACTATAATTTTTAGTAGACATACTATAAGTATACTCCTTTTTACTATGTACTATCATGCCCGTACTATTATTACCGAATTATTAGAGTAAGATACTTAATTAAAAAAAGGAAATGAAAACCAGGCGGTCAATAATCCGGTTAATTTAAACATACAGGTACAAAAACTTGCATTGGTTTGATGTTTAAAACACCATTAAATGTGGAATCTAAGAAGTCTCAACTTAAGGTCAAAGGTCACAAAACAGGTATTTTGCGTTTTTCAACGTAAGTTTTATCAAAATATTAGTTAAGGCAAAAATTGTAGAACATAAAATTATCTACAAAAATGTTTACAATTTTTTTCCCAAGAGCCACTGTTTCTGAGATATAACGGTCTAAACAGTTGAAAAAGCTGTATTTTTCATAATATGCACACGTTTCCACGACACCTCTGAGGTAGTAGTAGGCCTACTCTACGGTCTCTTGTGATATTTGAAAAAAATTGACTAATAAAAAAAATAGTATAAAACATGATGAAAGCGGTGTAATTTTTTAAAAATTGGAAAAATAGATATTAATAAGCAGAGCAGAGGTTGGAGGAAGACAAACTAATTGTACGGCCCTAAGAGATGGTCCTCCTTATCTTTCAACCCTTCATACTACAAATTCAATATAAACCTGTACTTTCAAACATAATGACAGTTTGACAAGTTGGATTGCTCTCTTAGCGCATTACAAGTCGCATGTTCTTCTCTCCTTTTCTCATTCTCCCCCCACCTCATGGCTGCAACACTGTGATGTCAGTTGTCGATAGATCGACTAAAAACAAAAAACCTGTTCTTAGTAGTCGTTGACAGCTACTGTCAATTTGAAAATCTTTTTGGGATTGTTATTCAGTTTCTCCCTTGCCATTTTAGCTTTTGGGTAATATTCTAAAATTATATTTCCTAAATTTTTTAAAGTAATTGCTAAAAGGCCCTTTTTTACTTAAGAACCATCAAATTTCTAACAAAGTGATGAGAATCATTTTTGCAGCTTATGAAGTGCTCTTTATTTTCGTCTAAAAACGAATTACATAAGTATCATATTTCGGGAAATATCGGCCAAAATAGTTGAAAAAACTAATATACGGGCTTTTGAGGGCCATTTTCAGGCCCTTGCGGACATTTTTCTATCTATGATATTTTTAGAGCAAATTAAAAAAAAAAAAATGTGACAGCCCAACCGAATCTTCAGGTCCACAAAGTCGTTTACTGAACTATCTATTATAGTTCAAGTATTTAGGCAAATAATTAGATTGACAGCTTTATTTTATTATTCATTATCTCAGGCGTGCAGCTATTTAAGCTACACAAAAAAGCTTTTTATATACTAATTAAAGGGCTCCACTAACAATTTAACCTAATTGCAATTTTTATAGTCTATTCATGTTATTTTCGAGACAATGAACAACTGATCCTGCTAAGTAAAGAATTTATCTTGTAATTAGAAACACAAAACGCTGTTCGGTAATCCTTTTTATGGCTCGAACTTAATTACTTTGTTCTTAAACACAGGACTGAAGTGCGATAAAATGTAAAAACACCTTGATAAATGATGATTATAATTTTAAATGCAAAGGTCATAGCCTAAGAGCCAGCGGCCGACTACCTGTATGTAGATGACCAGACCTGGACTTTTACAGAGTGAGTCCTCTATGCCTACCATACATTAAATGAATACTCACTAAGCCCAGCATTGCTATCGCTTCTGGTATTCAGGTGGGTCAGGTATCGAAATTTGACTAATTTGTAATGTATTTGTCCTCGGCTGCCGTTTATAAATTTAAAAATATATTACTATTATTATCGAAAAATAACAATGACAGACCATTATTGCGCGTCTAACATCGTGGCAAACAAAGGTACCGAAAAATATTAAATTTTAAAAGTAATTGACCAGGGGGAATTGGAACGACTTGGCATCGCTTGCGACGTTTATCGAAATTAGGACTATGATCATATGTGGAAAGTTCGTTTGGGCTTTTTCGTTGAAATAATATTTATATATTATTTCAATATTTATATAAAAATATTTTTTTTAGAGAATTACTGATTGGAAATCAAAAACAAAAGCGAAGGCTAGTACAATAAATAAGAGTACAACAAAAACTGGTGGGGGACCTTCTCTTGACATAAAATTAACATGTCATAAGAAAAGATTATTGTCATTAATGGGTAATAAGTGTTATGAGGGTGATAATGTTGTCGAACTCGGTTTTAACACAGGAGAATGTTTAAGTTATACTATTAAGTCAAGCTCATCTATCACTGGTCCAGTCTTTAAGAGGCCCGCACCACAGATATTGATGTTTCCAAATACTTCCAAAAAAAATCTTCATCGAAACACTTAGATATTCCCATGCTTTCAGAAAATGTTGATCTGAAAGAAAATGAAACCAATGAAAATATAGAAATAACTGGCAATACAGATTTTTACATAGGAGACCATAGCTATGTGTCAAGTGAAGAACATGAAATAGAAACAACTCCTAAAAAGCCAAGTACTTCTACAGAGAGAAGAAAAATAATTGGGGATTTATTCACAGATATCAAGAATATGAATGACGAGACTCTGGATGTACCAATGAAAATTTATATAAGATAAACAATAATTTATCAACTTTAACTGATACTGTTTCTTCACTAACAAATTCAGTTTGCTTGATTGTAAACAAAATTTGTATGTAAAATTAATGAAAATGTTACAATTTCATTTTGCTTTGTTTCAGAGTTTTAGGTAGAGGACTATATTTTTGTTTTGCATTAAAATGCTTTTGAGTTATAATTTCAATCTAGTTTTAAGTTTAGAAAAAGGATTATATCTAAGATTTATTTTTCTTTTTGAAAATTAAAGTTTGAGATCTTTGTTTACCTACTATAAGTCAAGTTCAAAAAATAATATATCTAATTTTTTGCAAGTTATTTTTATTATGCCCCGCCTGTTAAAAAATGATTAAAAGGTAAGTTTGGATGTTTAAATCAAGCTACTATATTTTGGTTATTTAGTAGTTTGCAGACCTGCCTACCTTGCAGTATTTGTGTAGTCTTAGAACTTTTTTTTAAATTTGCAATAATATTTCAAGTATATCAGGTAAATTAATATTAACTTATTTCTTACTTAATAGATAAATTTAATAGTAACTTTACAAAAGAATATCAAACTAATTAAGTTCAACACAAAAGTAAAAAAATGAAATCCTTAAAGAGTTAAAGTAGTTTTGTCAAGGAATTCTTTTATTATTATATAAACTAAATAATTAGATAAAAAATATTATCTATACAATTTTAAAAATATCTTTGAATTGGCCTTCTTTTTGCTTCAAATCCTCTATCATCTCTTTCATTGCCAGCAATCTGTTCTACAAGTTCAATAGGTACTTGTGGAATATCAGGAGGTTGTAGTCTTTCTCTAATTCGAATATTATGCAAAACTCCACAGGCATTGGCAGTGGCGGCCGGTCTTAAGGGACACAGGGGAACGTGCCCACCCTCTTTAAAATATTATTTAATTCTAATTCGTATATTTTTTGTAATATTTATTTTCATTCCAGTTTATGTCTATTGCCATGAAGTATTCTCAAAAGTTACTTTCTACACGCCACCTGCGAGGATCGAGCATTAACGCACTCAAAACTAATTTCCGGGGAACACTCAAATTGTGCTCTTTCGAGCCCATAATCGCAAAGCATCGGACATCCTCGGCGTTCGCAATTTTTAGCTGAATGATGGGCAGAAATTTGCGTGTCTCCAGCTCCAACTACCAACTCCAGTAAAAGCGGTTTTGACTTTTGTGATTTGCGCGCGAAAATGCATTATAATAATTTTATGAAGTTTAATTATTGGTGAATGTTTAAGTATTTCTGATAATGGAATCCGAAATAAATTCGGTTCGCTACCTCTTAGCGAACGGTCCCTTGACGTTTGAACAGAAAGTTTTAGTTAAACAGAATGGTCGATCTACCCCTGATATAGATATAAACTATTCAAGTTCAAGTAAAACTAGAACATATAATAGGGTGTTCAACAAAAATATTTACGATAAATATAAGTGGATTTGTGGTTGTCCGGTCACAAATAAATTGTTTTGTTTTGTGTGCATATTGTTCAGGAACTAAATTACAGCTTGGACTCGATGCTTGGCATATTAAATTAAAAACTGAACTAACAGCCGTTTACGACAGGGACGATATGTGCAGGATTAAAGGAGTTTTGCCCCTTTTAATGTTCTTATCCGACAATAATCTTAAAACTGTGTTTACAGAAACTTACAAACTCGCAGATATTATTTGTACAACACCAATGTCAACAAGTGAATGCGAAAGATGTTTTTCAACATTAAATCGCATAAAAACTGAAATAAAATACGATGCTGCAAGACAGGCTTAATGCCCTAGCTGTTTTATCAATTAAAAAAAAATTATACAATCTATACCTGACTTTGATAATAAAGTGACTGATTCGTTTTCTAATAAAAAGGACAGAAGAATGGACTTTACATTTAAATAATAAATAAATCACACCTTTTTCTATTATATTTTTTGTGCCTCACAATAATAAATCTCACGAGCCGCCACTGGGCATTGGCAATAGCACCCACCATATCTGGTTCATATCTCAGCTTCCTTTCCCCCGACAAACATCGAAACACAGCTTTCCAGACTCCATTGCATCGTTAAATAGGATTTCTAGCACGAACATGTGTAGAAGTGTAATTAAACTCTGGGGTACCTGGACGAGCATCAATAATTGGGGTCATAAAATAGGGTTTCTGGCAATAACCTGAATCCCCCAATAACCAGGTGTTTGTGACTTCTGAAACAATCCCAAATTGTAAGTCAATTTGGATTAGGTGGTATTTTTTGATATATGATTTGGCAGTTTGTCTACAAGCAGTTATTATAAATCAAATTTAGTTAGTTTTCCAAAAGTCCCTTTAACAAAACAGTCCTAAAATCAAGTCATCAAAATGCGCAATTCAATACATTATATAACGTATTTGGGCGTTTGTTTCAAATACTATTTTTTTTTATTTTAATCAAATATGTGCAAGGCTTTATGGTCACACTCTATAATATTTTTCCCACTAAGTAAATTATTACTTGGGGAATATTAATATCCCAGAGTGTAGTCCACAAAACTTTAAAGAATTAAGACTATTTGGGTAGTTTTTTGTTGAATAAAATCAAAAGATTAATTTTCACTTACCTTCATTATATTTATTCTCCAGATATAATGATATTGCAGACTGCCTGAATATAAAAGCATCATGAGAGGCTTCTCCGAATGTTGCATTTATATTCAATATCTCTAAATCATAAGTGCAAACCGAAAAAAAAGATTTAAATTAATAAAAAATTAATCCAAGTAATTACAGAACCATGTGCATTAGGCACTTTTATTAAGTTGTATAATCTTACCAGCTGAATATTTTTTGAGTGATACCCTTTTCTGTTAAGGTAAGCATGTTCTTGATCAAGTATGGGTACATGCGTACAGTCATTTGCACCCAATACCCCAGGAAAACCCGTCTTTTCCATAAATTTTGCTTTAATCCTCATAATTCTATCCTGATCCATGGGAAATTTTATCCACTCATTACCTAAGTTGTTTGTGATTAATGGCGTAATATCATGGACAATATTTGAAATGTTTTGCTGGCATGTAGGAAAATGAAAAACTTGGCCAATGCATTTTTGGTAGCCTCCACTCCCATAAAAATGCAAAGTGAGTAAAACCTTATGTTCCGGCGGTATCGCCAATGGGCTAATTCTTTGTATATTTGGAATTATTGCCGGAAAAATTATGTTTACAACTGCTTCCTTGCTTAAGCGAAACAGACTGATAAACTGATCATCTGAAATGTAGAATGGATCACTGTGGCTGCGTAAAACTCTACGATCTTGGTTAATATTCCTCATAGCAGCTCTTCTTTGGTCTTCTCTCAGTAATAAATTATTATATATGTGTATCGGTAACATCTAAAAAAAAATATATATATACTATACCTTTTAGTCAATACACATATCTTGTCACATATATAAAAAAAAACTGTGGTTTTACCCTCGAAAGATATACTTGCCTTCTTGAGAATAGTAAAAAACATGAAAAAACTATAAAAGCACAGTTCATAGTTTAATAAGGTTAAGTAAATTCGTAAAAGAGAAATGAAAATCAACAATTTAAAAACACTCCATCTTTATCTAACTTAAGCAGACGACAGTTGTGGTTAGTTGTCGCTGCAAAGCGACGGAATAAGTGGGGTTTTGTCGTCCAATGGCGATGGAAAATTTGAACGTAGTGCGTTAAGCGACAATGACGAATTTTTGTCGCTTGTTGGCATGAACATAGTTCCACCCCGGGTCTGCCATTATTACAGTTTGTCTACGTAAATTGGCGGCATATGGAAAACTTTATTATTATTAGGTTGACGAAAAAAATGTTATTCTTTATAAAAAGTTCTGCGTATTTTAAACCCTTAAATGCAACCATCAGATGTCAAAATTTATTAGTTATATATGAGGTTTATAAAAAAATGTGTTTTTTTCCTTCAGGAATAGGTATAGGATATGGTGCATAAAATATGTCTAAAATGCTCTGAAAAATCTAAAAATTGAATAAATTTAAACCAAAAGAGTTGTGGTTACATATATATGCTGTAAAAATAGTTTTTGTTAAATCGTTTTTTTCAACACGCATCAATTAATTTATTATCGAATTTATTCACTAAGTTATTATACTGTATAAGAAATAATATAAAAAAATAATCGGTAAAAAATATATTTTTTAAAAACTAAATAAATAAATATAACAATTACAAAGACATCCAAATCGTTGTTATTGTTCTTTTGAAGCTTTTTATCTGCTTTTCACCATTCAGAGGGGAACAAAAGGCTCACACTACTGGAAATAATATCTCAGTGTATTGTGTTTTCAGTTTTTATAGAATTAAAGAATATTTTAATGCAAATAAGTATAAAAAGTTTTTGATGTACACAGAAATAGTAAATTTTGTCTCGTGTTCTTTAATATATTCTAAGGAATTCCTCTAATATTGAATTATTTTTCACAATTTATGATGGTACGACGGCCGTTTTCCCTAAAAAGATTTGGAAGTCAATAATTCAAAAAGTACATCACAGGCTTACTTGTAAAGTAAATATTTAAACAAAATGTGTTAGCTCTAATTTTGAAGCTTTATATAGTATAAAAAGAAAAAATAATAATATTTTAAAAAATATTAAAAATTATTAAATATATTTAATTTAAAGACAATCGGATCCAGTATAAAAAAAAATAATTTGAAATACATACATTTTAAAGACGTAAACAGATTATTTTTTATTTACATTATAACTTTTTCACAAAAATACAAAACAGTCAGTTAATACAATTGATTTCCTGATATGGATATTTGCTAACACTGTTGCCAAATGTAATTTTTTGGAGCATAACGGCGGCCAACTAAATTCGTCGTCTTATTACAAAAAAAACTGGTAACGTATTTAAATAGACAATATGATAATTTTCTGGATTTGAAAAATGTATTCCTTTATATGTAAATAAAAAACATAAGGTGATTTGTTTACTTTCGGCTGCTTTAAATTAAAAAGTTTTATTTTATTCTAACTATTTATGAACAGTTAGTGTTGTGACTTTTTGAATTTAAATTCGTAGACCATCAATGCACAGTGAATTAAGTCAAAAAATATTTTTAAGGAATAACTAGATTTAGATGTTTTTTTAGGATTGTACCGTACTAAAGGTGAATTTTTTTTTGTGATCCGAAAATAACCTATGGAAATTTCTAATAATAATAATCTAAAAAATGTTATTCTTTATAAAAAGTTCTGCGTATTTTAAAACCTTAAATGCAACCATCAGGTGTCAACATTTATTAGTCATACGAGGTTTATCAAAAAATGTGTTTTTTTTTTTTTCCAGGAATAGGTATAGGATAATGTTGCATAAAATATGTCTAGAAAGTTCTGAAGAATCTGAACATTTAATATTATATAGGGTGTTCATTTAAACTAAAAACGTTGGTAATAACCACTGTAAGATGATACATATACACCTCTGGGAAGCCAATTTCTTAGGTGCGGAGATTTTCAGTGCGATAAAAGGAGATGTCAATTTAATAGGCAAAGGCTTGAGCGAAATAACGACAGATAGAAAACGTGTAGTGACTGATCCCCTTTCTACCGACCCAAGAAGAAGAGGGAAATGCTTCGGCCGGACTACGACAACACACACACACACACACACACACACACTCGGTGATGCCAGATCTCACTATTATTCGTAAGATTACATGATATTGGTTCCGATTTCACGATTTTACGAATTAAGTAGCAATTCTAACGATTTTTAAATAAATCATTTTAAAATAAAATATTGCATTTGAATTATTAATTTACTTCGTCCCTGTGGTGAATGATAACAATGGCCTATCAAAAGAAGCGAGCGGGGAATCCCCGTCGCCTACAGCGGTTATTAGCAGGTAGAGGTGGCTTACAATTTATTTGTTTGCATTATTACGCAGTCCTGTCTCGTATCGTAAATTTTACATAAGTCAAAACCAACGAAAGTATTTTATTTAGAAAAGTTTAATTGGCGACAAAAATTGTTATGATTTTTCCATCAATAACAACATGATACGAAAGTTAGGTAGTAGTGACATATTATATAGCGATAAAAAGGATAATACTGACTTAAACGATTCTGAGGACTGAGCATAATGTCGTAGTGCCTATTGCCTAGAATACGCTAGGCCAACATTTTAAAATTTATGTTACCTAATCGTTTATTTAGTGTTTTAGTTTTTGAATTGGTGTAATGTAAAGTTACATTAAGTTTAATAAATGTATTAAACATTGTCATTGTGTTTTCCTTTTTAACAATATTATTAAGTAATTTGTAATCTCCCACTCTTCTCACAATTTCATAAGATTTTTCGTCATTGAATTTCACGATTTCTGTCTTATCTTACCTGGCTCCACTGCACGGCACACTGCTCAGTATCAACCGGTCCCCGGACGAAATGACAACACTGTCGACAATATCCTAACGAATCCTAGGCACCGTCGACCGTCGTTGTATTGGAAATGGGATAGGGGAAATTGTTGTCATTATCTTTTTAATCTTGGGTCATACCATATGTATCCTACTCTATTACATTAAAATTGGCTCCCAAGTCCTTTTCTTGCCAATCCTGTATATGATGTATAAATAGTTTTTGTAAAATACAATGCGTAACCAAAAATACCAATAGACTTATTTGACCGTTTTTTTCAACACGCTTCCATTTATTTATTATCAAATTTATTTCACTTAGCTAATACATTGTATAAGAAATAATATAAAAAAATAATCGACAATCAAAATATATTTTTTAAAAACCTAATAAATAAATACAACAATTACAAAGAATTTTGTTACTTAAAGAACATTCAAACGGTTGTTATTGTTCTTTTGAAGCTTTTTGTCTGCTTTCTGTCATTTAGATGGGAACAAAAAGCTCACACTACTGGAAATAATATCTCAGTGTATTGTGTTTTCAGTTTTTATTAAATTAAATTATATTTTGATTTAACCTTATATGAATAGGTTTTTAATGTACAAAGAAATAGTAAATTTTGTCTCTTGTTCTTTAATATATTCTAACGAATCCCTCTAATTTTGAAATATTTTTCACAATTTACGATGGTATGACGGCCCCTTTGCCTAAAAAGATTTAGATTCAATAATTCAAAAAGTACATCACTTAGGCTAATTTGCTAAGTAAAAATTTTAACTTAATGTGTTAGCTCCAAGCATGAAGTTTTATATATTTCAAAAAATAATAATAGTATTTTAGAAATATATTAAAAATAACTAAATATATTTAATTTTAAGACAATGGAATCCAGGAGAAAAAAATTAAATACATACACATCAAAGACGTATACAGAGGTTTTATATTATACATTATAACTTTTTCACAAAAATACAAACCAGTCAATTAATACAATTGTTTTCTCGATATGGACATTTGCTAACACGAATGCCAGATATTTTTGGAACATTACGGCAGCCAACTTAATTCGCCTTCTTCTTACATAAAAAATTGTTAACGTGTTTAAATAGACAACAGGACAATTTTCTGGATTTGAAAAATGTATTCCTTTATTTGTAAATAAAAAACATAAGGTGATTTGTTTACTTTCGGCTGCTTTAAATTAAAATGTGTTAATTTATTCTAACTATTTATGAGCAGTTAGTGTTGTGACTTTTTGAATATAAAATTCGTAGACCAGCAATGCACAGTGAATTAAGTCAAAAAAATAGTTTTGAGGAATTACCAAAATTAAATGATTTTTTAAGCTTTCACCGTATCAAAGGTGGACTACTTTCTTTTTGTGTCACGAGAATTAACTTATGAAATTATTTTTAAACAACGTGTCAACAATTAATAATTATTTAATTAATGTAGTATATAATATATAAATATAAAATTTTATATATAATTTATAAATACCAATAGTTCAATTTCACGTAACCAAGCAACAAAGGTTAAGGTTGGCAAGATGAATTCGTCTGTAACACCGCTTATTACAGGTCGCATGCACCTTGCACATCAAATTGAATATATAATATATTTTTATGTTGTATTATAGCACGTAGACTTTGTCGCTTACCCCACTTATATGTATATCTCTTTTGCTCTTACATTGAATTAGCTCTGGTTTCGGTGGTCGATAGCATGTACTGTAAATAGAACATCGGGTCTGTGTGTTCACACGCTTTTGATACACAAATTCTAGCTTATTTAAAAATTTAAAAAAATGAAAATAATAAAAATGTATTCCAATCCTGACCCTCCTTTAAGGTTAATGACATTAAGTCCTTATTTCTTCCTTAAGTGACTTTACTTATCCTTTGCATGAATAAGTTTTCTGCCTTCCTGCAAGTTATTTTATCCCTTTTACCCTAAAAAAGCATTTTTATTTAATCAAACCATTTAACTTTTCGTAAAACCATTTGGACTTTAACATTAGGCCTTTTTATATAAGGTCTGCCTTTGTAGCAAAATAATATTAAGTCAAATATTGTAATTTATTTTTTTATTTTTAATTTATACAAATAGGCACTACCTAAAATTTTTGATTAAATAGAAAAAAAATTAAAATACTGTATTTAGGATATAAATATGTAATAAAGTACGTCAAAGACCCACCTAATTTATTTTCATTTTAGTCATTATACGAAAAACTGTTTTAAAAATTACAACTTACTTAAATAATAATAATAATAAAACTAGTAAACACAACAACAAATATAATATATATATCACAGCCACACTTCACTTACTAGCCGTGAAAAAAATCTGGCAACTATCCTTTAATCTAGCGAACATGTTTGTGTTGTTTAGTCATATCATTTACGTTGAATGACCTGTTTCTCTGTTGTGTTATTGTGAATAAATCAACTTTTTTGAAAGAAAATATTGTTAAGATAAGACTAAACCTGTAAAAGGGTCTTACTGTGTGAAATTTGGATGACCGGGACAGTTTTTTCCGCAGCATTGCGTAAAAACAAGAATATCTGCGAGTGAAAATGCCGGTGTTATAAAGTACTTAAAGTAAATGGCGGCAAATGAACTTGACAAATTTTGTGGTGGTGCTTTTAAAAAATAATTAAAATTGAAAGTGTGTTTTAATGATTCGTGTTTGGCTTTAATTTTGAAGGTATTTTTTAGTTATTTTTAAAAACAGTAACAAATATTAGCATTGGAAATTACCGTAAGTACGTAGGTATACATTTTGGAATTTTGTCGTTCGTTTTGATTTTTGTTATTGCGTTGCATAGGTACTTGGTGCCTGCTTATTAGATACTATTTAGTTACTGTTATTATTATTATTTTCCTCAAGTCCTTGTTTTGCCTGGGTGCAAACCAATTATAAACTTCTCTGATGCAGGAGAACCAGCTGTATCTGTTTTCACCCTTTCCAGGACGAAAACCTTAAAGCCCATTGGCTTAGGAATATTCCTAGACAGTCATGGTCACCCTCAAAATATTCTGTGTTTGCGCTAAGCATTTTGTGAAAGTGACATTATTAGAGAGATGATTATCGCTTGCCAGATGGGTCAATGCAATAGGTACCTACCAAAACTAGACTAAAGTTAAATGCAGTGCCTAGTATTTTTCCAAATTTACCACATTACTTCTCAAAAACAGTCCCTGTTTCCCGAAAAAGTCCTGCTGAAAGCTTGGCATAAACTTGAAAACAATAATGGTCGCCTTACAAACGACACCTATTCTGCACTTTGTCATAGTACCTCTGTTTTACTAGAAATAATTGACTATTCATTTTCAAAATTTGATTTGTCGTATATTTTACCAGGTAAATTTACTACTGAAAAGTTAGAAAAAAGATTTGGTAAATACAGACTTACAATGTTAGCTTTGATGATATTTTAAATGCTGAGAAAAAAATTAGACTCAAACATATATTTAGAAGCGCTGCTGATGGTAATTTCTCTTTAGCTGAGATTAAAACAGGGAGACAGCTGTATCCAGAAAATGATCTTGATTGGACAATACCTCAAAATAATCACACTGAAAAATTTTTTTTTACTTGAAACTGAATACCAAATGAATATGAAATTGACAAATCGGTACAAATTTATATAGCCGGTTATGCTGCCCACAAAATTGTAAAAAATATAATAATTGTAACATCTGTGTTTCTTTCTTGTTGAAAGTAAGGAAACCCTAATTGACGACGAATACTTTGATTGTCTACAACGTGGCGGTTTAAAGGTTCCTACAGAAATTGTTAAAGACGTTCTGTTCCATATGTGCGCGATTTTGAGAAAATTATTAATGACCCTGATACTGAGAGTGACTTCCTAAAAATGGAAAATCAAAAAGCTATCTGTGTGATCTAACTAATTTAAGCACTAGACAACATGAAGGCTTTAATGATTTATGCTCGCAATGTATTTCTGGTAACGAGAACAAAAATATGTTCATTATGATGTGCTCTATATTTTCAAACATTCTTTTAAATAATTATGTTAAAAAAGAAATAACAAAAATGCCACAGAAAAATCGGAAAAGGCTGAGTCAAAAAACAAAGAAAGGAAACTAGACACAT
Source organism: Listronotus oregonensis (assembly GCA_019359885.1). NCBI lineage: Eukaryota > Metazoa > Arthropoda > Insecta > Coleoptera > Curculionidae > Listronotus > Listronotus oregonensis. The sequence continues at coordinate 48,057 of JAHBCN010005382.1, forward strand.
TTAATAAATAAATAAACAAAACTAAAACTAAGTACAATTACTAACTAAATGTTAAATTACACTTGTTTCCTTTACAACAGCATCATGTTCTTATGCCTTGACCTATGCACCATAAATTAATTTGTTTTAGAGTTTAAATATTATATAAATAATTTATTTTTTCAATTATTATACTGATTTAATTATTTTAATGGAAATATCAATACTATTTACCGATCTTTGAATTGAGCCTTAAATGAATTTAAAAATACGCGCCTCGATACCCGGATTACGCTCATCGCGCTCGAGGGAAACCGATCTGAATCTCTTTGCCGGTTGCGGCGTTGCCAAGTGGATGTTCACGGCTTGTAGTGGAGTAGGGCTGTGTATATATATATATATATATATATATATATATATATATATATATATATATATATATATATATATATATATATATATATATATATATATATATATATATATATATATATATATATATATATATATATATATATATATATATATAATCTACATCCATTTCCGGTAAGACCAAAAGTGATTTTCATTTGTTTTTTTCTCAAAAAGTATGGATCCAAATATACCATACAGGGTGTCCGGAAATACCGTTCGAATAATTCTAGGGGTGATTCTACTTGTTTAATTATGAAGAAAAGATCATATCAACATAGGTCCGCAAATGCGTCATAAAGTCGCTATGGCGATTCAAAGATGGCACCGGGATATAAGTTTTATTTTATATTTCTGAAACCGTTTCAGAGAGTCATCTCAGTTTTGGCGTATAAATTGCTTTTAATAGTAGGTACTTTTCAGTGTTTTTACTAAATTATTATTTTAATCAGGAGCGTGCCGACAGGAAGGCCTCGATTTAATTTATTCACATTTTTATTAAACGTAATATTTTTGCACTTTTCTTTAGAATTTCTGATTCCGTGGTACAAATAATATAAAAAAAGTATTTTTGTTGAAAACTTGTCAGGCTAGCCGTTTTCGAGAAAACACTCTTCAAAGAAAATAGTGCATGCATGGTCGCCCAAGAAAAAGAGTATTCCGGCATTTTTTGAAGACAAAAACAACATTTTTATATTATATATTTAATTAAGGTTTAAAAATAAACTTTATTTTTAAACCTTATGTTAAATTTGTTTACCGCAGAAATATGGCATTTAATAAAAATGTGAACAAGTTAAATCGAGCCCCCCTCTTGGTACGCCCCTGATTAAAATAATAATTTAGTAAAAACACTGAAATGTGCCTACTATTTAAAGCAATTCATATGCCAAAACTCGAATGACCATCTAAAACGGTTCCAGAGATATAAAATAAAACCTATATCCGTATAGCAACCTTATGACACATTTGCGGACCTATGTTGATATGAATTTTTCTTCGTAATTTAACATGTAGAATCATCTCTACAATTATTCGAACGGTATTTTTGAACACCCTGTATATTTGATGAAAATATTAAACCTCTGAATTAAAAAGCAGCTGTTGTCACCTAGTATACATATTCTATCTTATTCTTTCGCTTACAAAAACTAACTACTTAACATTTTTTAGAGATTAATATTAATATATAACTTACAATAGTATATATGGTATCAACTAAAGTAAATTAATGAACTTACCAAATCAGGCATACCTAATACTCTACACAAGGACAAGAAAAGCTACTAAAATCTGGAGACTAATTGTGAATAAAAAAGTTTTATTTTTCTCTATACAAGCAATTTTATTGTATATTATTGCCCACAAGTTTGCATATTCTGGTTAATATTGAGTTCTTAGAACATTCTTAAACATGACTTAATACAAAAGTACTTTTAATTGGCTTTAAATTTGGCTAATTCATCTATAGTACAGTAAACGAAGGTGTGAACCTGAAGATCAGGTTGGGCCGTCATAATTTTGTTTTTAATTTGCAGGTATTAATGTATACAATAACCTCTGAAAATATCATATATAAAAAAATGTCCGCAAGGGCCTGAAAATGGCCCTCAAGAGCCCGGAAGTCTGTTTTTTCAAATAATTTGGTCGATATCTCCCGGAATATAACACTTACGCAATTCGTGTTTGGACAAAAATGAAGAGCAGTTTATTAACTGTAAAAATGATTCCCATCACCTTTGTCAAAAATTTGATATTTTTTGCAATAATCTTACACTTCCAAACGGACGGACTAATTTTTAAAAGACTCACGTAGAAATGCATATTTTTGCATGATTTAAGTTTACATGAAAGAAGGAACGTGTAGCAATAATATCTTGTTACTGTTTCCTTTTTTTTTTTGTTTCTTTAGAATATTAAAAACTCGAGCCAAAGTTAGTTTTTGCTCGATATTTTGACCCTCCTAATAATCTCTTCATATTTTTTTTATAAAAAGTAATTTTACCGAATTCTTTTGGATTATGGAGCTTTGGAAGGTGTTAAATACATTCCGGAAAATTCAATAAATATATTTGTGTACTTTTATAAACAACGTGTTTTTCTTAGGGCGGTTTTTTGAATTTCCGGAGTTTTCGAAAATGCTCGGGTCTATCAGGAATTAATAAATATTTAAGGACCATAAACAATCTTTGTAAATAGGATTGTAGATTTTGAATGCATAAATTTATTAATCAAAAAGATGTAAAAAGTGTAAAAAAAATTCGCCAAACTTTTTATTTTAGTTGTGGTTACACGCACGGAATAAAATAATAAATAACTCAATTATTTAGAGAAAGTTTAAAGGCAAAATTTTTTTGTCGCGCACATATTAAAGTACTTTATGTAAATATATATTGATAAAAAGGTCAAAATGTGATCTTTAATACAATTGTAAACCTAAAAAAATTTGAACACGAAGAGAAAGTAATCATCAAAAAAAATGTCGAGTTTTTATTGGGACAAGAATTTCCTCGATTTTCCGGAAAACTAAAAAATTTGGAAAAAAAGAAGAGTGCTATCGAGAAGGGGACAATCTAAGCTTTTGAATGAATTAGCGATAAACCAGAGCATTTTTAAAAACTCCGGAAATCTAAAAGAACCACCCTAAGAAAAACACGTTGTTTATAAAAATACACAAAAATATTTATTGAGTCTTTGCGGAATGTATTCATCACCTTTCAGAGCCCCATTATCCAAAAGGATTCGGTAAAATTACTTGTTATAAAAAAAATATGAACAGATTGATAAGAGGGTCAAAATATTGACCAAAAAACTATCTTTAGCTCGAGTTTTTAATATTTTAAAGTAACAAAAAAAAAGAAAACAGTAATAGGATATTATTGCTACACGTTCCTTCTTTTATGTAAACTTTGATTCATGCAAAAATATGCATTTTTACGTGAGTTATTTAAAAATTAGTCCGTCCGTTTGGATGTATAAGCACCTTTCGAGATACGGGGCAGATGTAAAAAATACTCGGCACATCTATGGCCGATTATTGCAAAAACTATAAAATTTTTGAGAAAAGTGCTGGAAATCATTTTTGCAGTTAATAAACTGCTCTTCATTTTCGTCCAAACGCGAATTGCGTACCAAATTAGTTGAAAAAACGGATTATTGGGCTCTTAAGGGCCATTTTCAGGCCCTTGCGGACATTTTTTTATATATGATATTTTTAAAGTTTATTGTATACATTAATACCTGCAAATTTAAAAAAAAATTGTGACGGCCCATCCTGACCTTCAGGTTTGAGGTTTCTTCGGACTTCATTTACTGAACTACTATTAAAAATAGTCTGTGGAGACTATTATTATTTAACTATTTCCTAGCCTAGTAACTATTATATATTTAATAGTTACTAGGCTAGTTTTTTAAAATGTCAAAATATTGACACATTGTCATAAAGGTTTGTAGTTTATTATTTAAATTAGGATAGATGATTTTTAAATCAAGTAAAATTAAAAAATAAATAAATATTTAGATTATGTTAAAAAAGTGATAAATTAGAAACAAGGGTATTAATAAAAGTAATTAATGATATGATACTAATAGCCAATTAATGTCCGAGTTATATTTTTTGGGCGATCGTTTGTTATTAAATTGTGAAAATCATATTTTTTTTTCACTTTTTTTCGTGATGAATTTTGGTTTAAGGCAAATGTTTTAATGGTTTTAATTCGAATGACAAGTTTAAAAATAGCCCCAATGTTTGTTTTGTGCATTTTTGGTTGCATATACTTTAATTTTTATTAATATAAAATCATACCAAAATTAGGGCAATTAATTTATTCTTTTGCATACGGTTATAATATATATAAATAAACGATTGCCGAAAAATCAATTTTTACCACTACCACACAAAATTTGTATATTATAGGTTTTATTTACAAAAATTCCACATGTTTTAAAGCCCTATTGCCTATTTATAAAGAAATTCAACTATGACAACAAGTATATAAAGTGGGTCTTTTTTTCGCGCATAAAAAAATTACATAAGTGAATAAAAGACACTTTATGTATGAGTTTTATACAATATTTTTTCGACGATTGTAATAAATGAAAATTATAATCTTATTTTATTTTTTTGTACTAATAAACGATAGTTTTATGAGGTTAATAATATAAAATTACTATAATCTGTTTTATGCGACCTCAATCCATACTGTATTCTTTGTTATATAATAATATTTTGATTTTTCCGGAAGTAACTTTTGGGTTGCTCTATCTGCCGTATTAATTATTTTTTCTGGAGTACAAGGAAACGTGTGTTTTTGCTCGGAATTAATATTTTTACGGTTTTTTCTTCAAATTAGTAGTCAATTTGCGTCCCAAACTACAATGTCATTTGCGTCGCCATAGTTACGTTTAACAAAACACGTCCATAAGCTACTTCGCAATTTTACAATGCATTTCGAAAGCGTGAAATAATTACAGACTACGGCACTTTTTTTACTCATATTCTACTTTTTTAACCTGTTAAAAAGCAGTAGTTTATTAAATAACATGGGTTTAAAAAAATTTAGTTTTAATGATCTTTATTAAAACTAAATTTTTTTAAACCCATGTTATTTAATAAACTACTGCTTTTTAACAGGTTAAAAAGTAGAATATGAGAAAAAAAAGTCCCGTAGTCTGTAATTATTTCACGCTTTTGAAATGCATTGAAAAATTGCAAAGTAGCTTATGGATGTTTTGTTAAACGTAACATGGCGACGCAAATGACATTGTAGTTTGGGACACAAATTGACTACTAATTTGAAAAAAAAACCGAAAAATTTAATTCCGAGCAAAAACACACGTTTCCTTGTACTCCAAAAAAAATAATTAATACGGCAGATAGAGCAACCCAAAAGTTATTTGGGAAAAAATCAAAATATTATTATATAACAAAGAAAAGATTTGAGGCCAAAAAAGGATTAAATTTTTTAAATTTTAAACCCTAAAAATATCTTTTTTAGAAAAAAAAATAAAAAAAGATTAAATTTTCATTTATTACAATTAAAAAATATTTTATAAAACTATAATAAATTTTTTTATTCATTTTTAATTTTTTTTATGGGAAGAAAAGCCCCACTTTATAATTGTTGTCATAGTTAATTTCTTTATAAAAAATAGGGCTTTAAAACATGGGGAAATTTTTTGTAAAAAAAACCTATAATATACAAATTTTGTGTGGTAGTGGTAAAGATTGATTTTTCGGCAATCGTTTATTTATATATATTATAACCGTATGCAAGAGAAAAAATTTAAATTTCCCCCAAATTTTTGGGAGATTTTATATTAATAAAAATTAAAGTATATAACCCAAAAAAGACAAAACAAACATTGGGGCTATTTTTAAATTTGTCATTCGAATTTAAACCATTAAAACATTTGCCTTAAACCAAAATTCATCACAAAAAAAAGTAAAAAAAAAAATGATTTTCAAATTTAATAACAAACGATCGCCCAAAAATATAATGGACATTAATTATTAATAAATAAAATCATTAATTACTTTTATTAATCCCTTTTTTCAATTTTTAAACTTTTTAAATAATAAAATATTAATTTATTTTTAATTTTATTGATTTAAAATCATCATTCTAATTTAAATAATAAACTAAAAACCCTTTTTATGACAATGTGTCAATATTTTGACTTTTTAAAAAAAATATTTAGTAACATTAAAAAGTCCACACAGACTATTTTTAATAGTAGTTCAGTAAATGAAGTCCGAAGAAACCTCAAACCTGAAGATCAGGTTGGGCCGTCACTTTTTTTTTAATTTGCAGGTATTAAGTATACAATAACCTTTAAAAATATCATATATAAAAATGTCCGGCAGGGCCTAAAAAGGCCCCCCAAGAGCCCAAAATCCGTTTTTCCAATAATTTTATATCCCCGTAATATGACACTTAACCAAACGTTTTGGGGCGAAAATGAAGAGCAGTTTATTAACTGAAAAATGATTTATCACTTTTCTAAAAAAATTTTTTAGTTTTTGCAATAATCGGCCATAAATGTGCCTAGTTTTTTTCACCTCCCCCCCATCTCGAAAGGGTTTTTACATCCAAAGGGCGGACAATTTTTTTAAAAAATCAGAAAAAAGCATTTTTTTGCATGAATCAAAGTTTACATAAAAGAAGGAATGTGTAGCAGTAATATCTCATTACTGTTTTTTTTTTTTTTGTTACTTTAAAATATTAAAAACTTGAGCTAAAGATAATTTTTGGGGCAATATTTTGCCCCCTATCAATCTGTTAATTTTTTTTTAAAAAAGTAATTTTACCGAATCCTTTTGGTAATGGGGCTCTGAAAGGATAATACATTCCGCAAAGATCAAAATATTTTTGTGTATTTTTATAAACAAGTGTTTTTCTAAGAGGGGTTTTTTAGATTTGGAGTTTTTAAAAATGCTCTGGTTTATCGCTAATTTATTCAAAAGCTAAATTTTCCCTTTCGATAGCATTTTTTTTTTTTTTTTTAAAAATTTTTTAGTTTTCAGGAAAATCGAGGAAATTTTGTCCCAATAAAAAAAAGACATTTTTTTTTTGATTACTTTCTCTTGTGTTCAAATTTTTTAGGTTTACAATTTATTAAAGATCACATTCTTACCTTTTATAAATATTTTACATAAAGTAATTTTTTTAAAAGTGGGGAAAAATTTTTTTTAAACTTTCTAAATAATTAGTTATTTTTTTTTATTCCGGGGTAACCACAACTAAAATAAAAAGTTTGGGAATTTTTTTTTTAAATTTTTTTATCTTTTTGAATAATAAATTTATGCATTCAAAATCTACAACCTATTTACAAAGATTGTTTATGGTCCTTAAATATTTATTAATTTCTGATAGACCCGAGCATTTTGAAAACTCCGAAATTCAAAAAAAACCCCCCCCAAAAAAAACACGTTGTTTATAAAAGTACACAAATATATTTATTGAATTTTCCGGGGAAGTATTTAACACCTTCCAAAGCTCCATAATCCAAAAGAATTCGGTAAAATTACTTTTATAAAAAAAAAAAAGAAGATATTATTAGGGGGGGCAAAATATCGAGCAAAAGCATCTTTGGTCGAGTTTTTAATATTCTAAAGAAACAAAAAAAAAGAGAAACAGTAACAAGATATTATTGCTACACGTTCCTTCTTTCATGTAAACTTAAATCATGCAAAATATGCAGTTTTACGTGAGTTTTTTTAAAATTAGTCGGTCCGTTTGGAATGTAAATTTTTTCAAAAAAAACAAATTTTTCACAAAGGTGACGGGGGAACATTTTTACAGTTTAATATATATATATATATATATATATATATATATATATATATATATATATATATACCGGGTGTTCGCCGAGCGGGACATAGGGAATCCCATGTAAATTTTGAAGTAGTCAAATATTCGCCCCCTAATTATTTTAGAAAAAAAGCTATT
>JAHBCN010005383.1:0-55985 GCA_019359885.1 Listronotus oregonensis
GTTACTATTGAATTTTAAATTTGTAAAAAAAAATACTTTTGGACTTTTAAAAGGTAGTAGACACCGCCTCCTAAAATTTCAAAAACACTTACAATAAATGTATAAAAACAAAAAAAAATTTTCGAAACCTACTTATTTTACACAACCTTGGTGTAAAAAAGGTAGGGTTTCCCTTTAAAATTTTTTTTTTTTCAAAAAATAAAAACAAATATTTTGATTTGCAATTTAGAATTATATATTAGGGCAATTATTTTCGGTAGAAAATTATGTAGTTTGTAAGCCAAGATGGATGGCTATTTTGATTAAACATTATGTTGTTTTTATAATGATACATCTCTTATAATAAAAAGTATAAAGGAAACGATTGATTAGTTAATAACTTATTATTATTACTCAATAATTATTGATTATTTGCAATAAATAACATAAAATCCTACGACCTTCATTTAAAAAAAGACCTTGATTACTATTTTATTTCTTTATAAAGCAATACAGTGTTTAAGAAAAAATATATAATTACTAATAATTGTTTCTTGAAAGCGGTTTCTGCATTTTTTTTGTGATTGCATAAAATAAATAGAAAAAAGGAGACTACAGCCAAATAATTTGGTGGAATATATGGTTTCAAAATAGGAAGGGGAAAGCTAATTTGGAGCATTATATACACTCATTATTAAAGGGTTTAATGTTACCTGGATATCGTAGAACAAGCAACAAATTTAAGTAGGGACAACATTTAACATATTTAATAAAAAAACAGATCTCGAAACTTTATTCCCAATGCTTTAACGGATAAGGTGGCTCAAAGGTAGCTTGCCTCTAACTTTTTTATTTCTGTAGATGTAAAACTAAAGTTTTAAAATAATAGATACATATGCTTATTTTGACGCATCTATTTTTTTATGCACTTTTGACTTTACTGAAAATCACCTATATTTTTTGCTCATGTTAATAGGAAATGGAATTATTTGTATAAATATATATATATATATATATATATATATATATATATATATATATATATATATATATATATATATATATATATATATATATATATATATATAAAAGCCAGTTGTTGTAATATGTTAACAAGTCATAAAAATAAATTAAATTCAAAACGTAATAAAACACAAAATGACACTCTCACAAAAAAAACTATGCCCAAAATTAAAAAAAAATCACATTTTTAAAACAAAATCCCAATTTAAAAGTATTAAGACCTGACTAATCAAATAAAACCGTAATTATGGAAGCAGATGACTACGACAACAAAATGGAACTTCTCTTAAATGACACTCAAACATACAGACAAATCAACAACGATCCGACCAACATCTATCAAAAACAAAAAAAATGAAATAATAAAACGATGGGAAGACAAAAACTACATATCTTCTAATATAGCCAAAGCCTTAAAATTCACAACGCCAACCACCAAAAATTTACGGACTTCCCAAATTACACAAAAATGGTATACCAATGCGCCCCATTGTATCATGTATTCAGTCACCTTTAAATTTAAAATTCTTAAAATAAACAAAGATTTTCCTTAAAAAAAAAAACAAAACATTCTTGTCAACATCGTTAATAAAAGCAATACATATATTAAAGATTCTTGTGATTTTAAAGAAAAAATTAAAGATATCAATTTACCAGATAACTACGTTCTCATATCTTTGGACGTCGTTTCTTTATATACAAATGTCCCAATAAAACTAGCCCTTGATATCATAAAAACAAAATGGGATCAAATAAAAAACTTTACTGACATTCCAATTCAAAATTCTATATGCAATCAATTAACTTTAAACTCTACTTATTTTTTATACAAAATAAAGTTTACAAACAAATCGAAGGTGTGCAATGGGATCCCCCCAATTTCTAGCGTGGTAGCACAAATGGTCTTAGAAGAACTAGAGAATACTGTTATTTCTAATCTAGATATCCTACTACCATTCCTCTTACGATATGTTGACGACTGTATTATTGCAGTCTCCAGTGATAAATGTAGTTATATTCTTGATTCGTTTAATTCATATCATGAAAAACTAAAGTTTACCATCGAGACAGAAGAAAAATCCAAAATAAAGTTTCTAGATATGACACTACACCATAAAAACAACTGCATAAAAACAAAAAAGAAGGGTTATAAAAAAAAGACTTGGTCCGGACGTTACCTGAATTACTATTCTCAGCATCCAATGTCCCAAAAAAAATCTGTTGTTATTGGTCGGGCTGACAGAGCACTAAAACTTAGTGACCCGACATACAGAAATACAGCCGTTAAAAAAGCAAAAGATATTCTCATTAAAAATAGTTATCCAAAAAAGTTAATTAATTGATTATTTAAGTCTCGAATACAAAAATTAAATGATAACACTCAACATCAACCAAATAAAGATGAAACCAACTTTTTATCTATACCATATATACAAGGTTTATCGACAACACAATACCTCCAAAACCGACTAAATGGCCACAAATATGACAAAAAAAAATAAAACGGCATTAAAAAAACACGAAAGCCAAACATTACATAAGTTCAATTTCCAAGATACCAAAATTTTAAAAACTGAATTTAATAATCAAAAAAGAGAATTTATGAAAATGTTTTACATTAAAAACAACACAAATGCAATAAACGACAAGACCGACATAAAAAATTTAAGTAAAATTTAATATAATATAATGGATTAACTTACGAGAAATGTTGACAAATATAATTAATGTTAAATCAGATTTGGGAAAAAATATAATTATATTATTTATAATCAACATGAATAAAAACCACAAACACCGAAAAAAAACATACCAATATCTCAATACCTGAACTTAATAGTAATATTTTAACCGTATATGTATGTACAGATTGTGTGTTGTCTTTCTAAATAGTTTTAAATTTTGTCATGTTAATTTTAAATTGTTGTGACACATATATGTTTTTTTTTTTTTAAATGGTTTAAACCTTTTATTGGTGAGTCAAAAATCTAGTATGTTTTAGCTAGTTAAAATATAAAATTTTAATTTGTTAAAAAAAATCCTCTACATCCTATTTTAAATATTGGGTCGTAAAATTTAAAAATTTTAAAAATAAATTATACTTGTGTAGACTTTGGGAAAAGGGCCCAAAAGCCGAAACGTTTGTAAATAAATTCAAATTAAAATGGAAATCTTTTATTTGGTAATTAAAAAAATAACAAGAACCACTATGCCCAAGAAAATATAAAAGAAAATATATTTATAAATTTTAAAAATAAATATATTTTAATATATAATATAATATATATATATATATATATATATATATATATATATATATATATATATATATATATATATATATATATATATATATATATATATATATATATATATATATATATATATATATATGTTATAAAAATATATATAATATATATATATATATATATATATATATATATATATATATATATATATATATATATATATATATATATATATATATATATATATATATATATATATATATATACTATATATATATACATATATATTTTAATTCTTTTAGGGGATAAAGTTATTTTCGTTATAATTGTTATTCTTTAATTAGGGATGCTATAGAGTATAAAAATCGTTTTGTCTTTACTTAAGGAAATCTTTGTGCTAAACTTATTTTTTCTTTTCCTTTATTTTACCTAATTTTTTTCTCATTTTGATACATTTATAGTACTGTTATTAAAACCTTTTTTATGGATTATATGAAGCTAATATACATTTTTGTAGTTATTTTTCGAGTTATTTATAACACAATGATGCCCTTGGTAGGTTTATTAGGAGAAAAATATGAAAAATACACGCTGTTAGTTTTTGAGTTTGCTAACTAAAGACTATTTTTTATGCTACACAGCATCTTAAGTATAAACAAAAATGAAAATTATTTATATAATTTTTTTAGGGTACTTAGAAAAACTAGTTAAATAATGTTAATTATTTATTGAATATTTTAATTTTTACCCTTTTTAAGATTTTTAGTTAGTCTGTTACCTTTTATTTTACGTCATTGGAACTTATTTTTGTAGACCAACTTTTACCAGCAACAAAATGTTTAACCAAATTATTATTATGCTTGCTAAAATCTGACATCTTAGGAAGGGTTAATCAAAATATAGTATTTTTAAAGTTGACTCTATAATTTTAAGGGAAAACCTACAAATGTTAAACAATTTTAAGATACTTTGTAATCTTATTGGTTTTCCTCTTACCATATCAAGTTCATTTAAAAAAAATTCTACCTGTATATATAAAAGCATACATCATACCCACACTTCTTATACGTATTTTAACCCCGGTTCATTCAACAAAAAATAAAATAAAGGCTTTCAAGAAAAATGTATTCAAAGAGAGATGGCAGAAATAAAATAAAACTACAGGTGATGGCAAGACAATACGCCTGTTTGCAAGATGGTCTTTTAAAACTAGATTTATGTGATTTTTAGACAGAATCTTTAAATAAGAATTGCTGTATTATAATTTTTTATTACGTTAGTTTTTTTATTTATAATTCGGGTAATAACACATTAAGTATATAATTATTGGTTATATATCTAGTTAATTATATGGAATAAATTTATAGTGACCAATAAATTATACCATATTAATTTAAATTTATTATCTGTAAAAATAGAATATTTACGATACTTTCGTTAAAGTCCTCTTAGTGGATGTTCGAAATAAAGTGTGTAAATAGTACATTAAATAATAAGTGCAATAACTAGGTTTTAGCGCACGTAAGTGAAGTTTGCATTTACTTAGAGGTGCTTAAAACCATTGCCGCACAAGATATATACAGTAATTTCTCTGTAACCGTGGCATTTTAAATTCATTTCAAAAGTATTGAATTTTTTCAATAAAAACCGTTTCGGTGTCATTAAAATATGGCAACAAAAAGTCAACCAGCGATTTTTTCAAATATAAAATTACAAAACATTATTGTAAAAACAAAATTACCTTTTATTTCTCTAATATCGCCTCTGTCAACTTAAAAGTAAAGTCAAACCGAACATGGATTCAGCACACGAAAGCTTATAAAAGTGTAAAATTTCCAAGTTAGTGCAAGCCGCTACGGCAAATTTATTGCCGCAAAAGTTTAGTGCTCACTACGAAAAAGAATATTTTCTATTTATATCATAAAACCAAAAAGTAATTCCATGCAGTCGCCAGTAATCAACATTTGGCACATTAGTAATTTAAACTTAACTATAAAGTTTTAGCTTTTGATTTATTTTTTGGTAAGTTTAAAATTTTCTATCTTTTTTAGGTTTTAATAAAAATACATTTTACTAAACAACTTTTGCAATTAACTTTTTTTGTATCCCTTATAGTTTTTCCAAAAGTATAATGGTTCATTTTATATGGGACACCCTGTACATAAGTACACATTACGCATGTGCATTTTCTATGTAAATCTTATTTCTCTGGTCAGTAATAAAATAGTTTTTAATGCAACCAGTTAGGAAAAGTTTCATTTTGTGTAACGAGCGCAATTTCTGCAAAGTAACGGGAGTTACACAAAATGAACAACTTTTCCTAACGTGTTCCAAAAAAAGATTTTTTTCTAATTTTAAATGAAAGTGTTTTTATTACAAGAAAATGAAAAAAAAATCAATATAATAGTTTTCCGAACCCCGTATTTAGTTCGGTTGCTAAGCGTTGTTTAATAGCTGCGTCTTTAGTAACTTAGGTAATGTCAAAAAGTTTTTACATGTGTCAAGCCAAAAAAATGTCGGAATCTAGTTTGGATGATCTTAGTGATGTGGAGGAAGAAGGAGAAATGTCGAGTCTGATCCCTAAAAAATCGAAATTAAAGTACGATTTTTATTATATTTTGTTATATATTTGTTTATATTTTCTTTGTGCAACTGGTGATGAAATGGATTTTTCGCAACTAGTTTTAAAAAGTTTTACTTTTTAACACTAGTGTTTTAAAAGTTAAATGTTTTAATACGCCGGTCAGTTTTAAAAAATGTCACTTTTAATGTCAAAATTAAAAAAATATTGTTTCAAATTGCTTAGGAGTTGGCTTCCTATCTATTTCGTCGACACGCCCCTAGTTATTAAAACAGTGAAGTTTTGCAACGCAGAATATTGTTAGTACGTGGATGGGTGATCCACACAAATCACTGCGTATAGTTGTGTTGTATTCTACGTTAAACTGTGGGTTTACTACGGAATACATTACCCAGATGTTCAACTGCAAAGACCTTGGCAAGTTTTTAATTGCATCGGTGGATCCAGCGCATTAAGCGCTAATTTATCAAACCGTTTTTAAACTACCACTGGAGAGTCCGATGGATTCCATTAAAGCGTTTTTATAAAATACTTGAGCATAAAAATATAAATAAATACGGAAGAGAAACACAACAATCAGCTAAGCATTGACAGTTTCAGAACAAACAGCGAGCTTTTTTAAACATTTCGTTTTAATTTGTTCCATCAGAACTTCTCATGACGTCATTTGACGTTTAGCGCATAAATTCAGCGTACTTCATATCGATGGAATAAAGAACTTGTCCCTTAATGGATTGAGATTTGATACAAGACTTTGTGGACTATTTAAAGGATAAAAATACTTAACAAAGATATCATGTATCAGTATGCGACAGAAAAAAACTACGTTTTGTACAATAAACCTTTTAAAATCTCCTAAACTATTTGCAATTAAATATTTAATGATAAACTATTAAACACCTATACTATTATCAATATAAAAGACAATTTAAGTCTAGTATTTTCTAATGCGGCGTAAAACAAAATAAGTATAAAGTTTAAAAGGATTCATCTACCATGGCGAATCTAATTATTTCTAGTTAAAGTGACCATTGTTCGATGTTAGGCAGCTATAAAGAAGCGTGAGCTTTTTTACCTTGTAATGGAATATTCCGTAATATTGTTGTGTAATATTTTTAAAATAATACCTAATATTTAAATATTAGGATATATGATACACTGTTTTATATTTTAAACAAGTTTAATTATTTTTGATTTAATCTTTTCTGATATTGTACATTTTTTAAAAGAACGTGCTTAGATTAGTGTGTTCTTTTTAATAATAGGTTGTTTTTCAAGGCACTTTATGTTATATATTATCTTTAACAATATAAGATGGAGTATGATATGCCAATTTTAATTTATTTAAACAAACGAGTCTGTTTTTAACCTTGTCATTCGAATGGCAACCCTTAGAACATTGATTATGTTTGTTGCCAAACCAAAATAAATTTTGAAAACAAATTATGAACTGTAAAGGTATTTTAACTAATTTGTGGATTAATGATCTATTCCATCCCTAAACGACCTTGATTAATAATGACCCTTAATAATATTCTTGTTTGCTGGATAGCTATTAATCGCTTATTCTTCGTTATGTATGTACCCAAAACCAAATTTTAAAAGAGAAAAGCCTAACTTTTTTAAATGCTTTTTTTCCTAACGTCTTGAGGAAGTAAGATCAAAAAATAGATATAGATAGTCAAAACTAGCTAAAAAAATATGTCAGTATTTTATTCTAATTTTTTTCCAAGGGACAACTTACATGATATAGGATAGGGGTGGCCAAGCGGTCGATCGCAGCTATTAGTCCAGTCAATCATGACAAGGCAAAAAAATATAAGTTTAATATACCTAATTCTAATATTTCAAAAAACTTAAAAAGCTGGTGAAATTTATTGGTTATTCGTTTAATAATTCCGTTAATTATGGTTGCACTTATGATATGACTAAAAAATTTGTAGATGCATTTCAAATGGACCAGATTTCGGGGCATTACTATCCAACGAGAAATGCGTAACTAACCAGAACTAACCAAACAATTGCATTCGTCTTTAAGTTTAACAAAATTATGTAAATTAGCATTTTCCTCTTTAAAACAAACAAATTGTAAACACCGTTTTTGCTTGACAGACGCTCGTACATTAGATTTTTTAAGGTTGGCAATTTCCAACTACAGACAAGACTTTGCTAATAGGGCGGAAGATGCTCAAATGCAATGCTCACAGTAAATGAATAAGTAATTACTGGAAATAATTTTCAATTTAAGGTTTTTTCTCTTAATAAAATAAAAAAGTTCTACATAATTTTATACTGTTTTATTATTTTAAGTTTTAAGACGTATGTAACTGTTAGATTGCCCAGAATTTCATCAGTAAACAATAGATTTTGGGTTCAATCAAGTTGGCCAGCTTTGCCTATAGAATGTTAAATAAACTACTATTCTTCTACTGAGGGCTATACTAATGTAAACGATTTAGTTAATTTGCTTTTTGGTACCAGAAAATTTGTAAAATTTACCAATAAATTCTTAATAGCTGCTATAAGCAATGTTATCATAAATTAACTAATTTCGAACCTAATGACACACATATAATATTTGTCCTTAAATATTTCAGCGAAACTAATTTTTGGAGGTAAAAATAAAGGTGAACTAAACTACTAACTAGCCATGGGAAAGAACTACAGTATCTGGTAGACAGAGTAAATAGTGTTGGTCTTAATTACGGTCTCAATATAAATATGAAGAAGGCAAAATTAATGGTCATCACTAAGGTAAATATTAATAATGTCAGGATACGGATAGAAGATTAGGACATAGAAAGAGTAAGAAGATTTAAATACCTGGGATGTGGTTAAATGACAAATGGGATTCTGATGAAGAAATGAATAGTAGAATAAAAATAGCCGGAAGTACCTTTTTAAAATTGAAAACAGTACTCTGCAACCGGGATCTGAGTCTGACTGCTCGATGGCGAGCCACCAAATACTATGTACTGTCTACACTGCTATACAGAGTTGAGGAGTGGACGCTGAAGGCACGGACCATGTCACGTTTGGATTCTTGTGAGATGTGGTTATACCAACGGATATTAAGGATATCATGGACCGATCGAGTGACGAATAGATTACTCAAGAAAACGAATAAAGAATAAGAACTTTTAACTACAATAAAACAAAGGAAAGCAGCTTATTTTGGCCATATTTTTAGAAACCCATTGAGAAGACGGCACTTACAGAAGAAGAAAGCTGAGATAATTTTAATTTTAATTAGATTTCATTTTTTGTATCTTAAAAACGGTGACCGAGTTGTTTATAGCTTTTTTATTTTTTTCAAACATTTAAATATTTTTTAAGTCGATCTGTGATTTTGAAAAAGTCAATCGACGGTATGCGTGCAGAAAGAAGTCTATAACCTGGAACCAGGAACAAAGGGGTCCAATCTGGTTGGAGACGTAAAGAATATTTTTCATTTTTTAAAGATTTGGTTTAAATAAAATAAAAAAACAAAACCGCCTGCAGCCGAAACGTATTATACCAAACACATTTTATTAAGTCATATCAGAATTGTAACGTTACTTCACCCGTGGAACCTCACAACAAATTCCTCGAGCAAGCCTTCAATCGGTGCCCTCAAGCGTGAATTTAGGTATACTTTCTCACAATGTTGCCAACCATTGTCTTGAAGTAACAATGCTTTTTGGTTCCAAGATTGCGAATATCAACGAGTTCCTATACTTGGAATATGTTATTGTTTATAGAACACAAAATTATTTTTATTTAGATGATACAACTTCTAGGTTAGTTTATTTAATATATTTTATGCTATTAAACATTATTTAGGCATAAATATATATCACACACTTCCCATTTTTAAGTATAGAAATTGGGCATCTTGAATAAGTAGTAAGTTTACCTAATAAAACTAATTTTATTTTAAGTGTAATAAAAAAGGTATAATAATATGGAAAATTTTACTTACTGATAACATAGATACCAAATTACTAATGCGGAAACTTACCTGAAAAAAAAAGAAAAAATGTATAAATAAAAATAAAACTTAAAGTGAATGCCAATTTTCTAAATTACTATATTTAAACTTATAGCCAAGGTTTATAATATTACTAATTTTCATTTATCTCTAATTTTGGCAGACTTAACACAACCAAAAAGCAACTTCTGAAGATGCCAACCGCTCGTGTTGGCGAAACGTCAATAACCAGACAATCGACGCCGGCCGAACAGCCCAAAAACCATTGAAACACAAAAATTCAACATTTTTGCAAGTACGCATATTAATACCTTTAAATTACTAAATAATAATAAAAATAGATAATGAAAAAAATGTAAAATGTGAAACAAAATGCAAATGTAAAATGCGTACTTGCAAAAATGTTGTTTTTTTTTATTTTTCGTAAATTTAATTTTTTTTAGTAAGTTCGAAATGAAAATTAGAAATAAATTTGGAGCAAGTTTTTTTTTTTTTTACTTTTAAAGGCCAAAAAGTGACTGTTTGCTTTTGTTCGATTTTATGTTTTTGCATTTTTGAGACGCCCTAAATGATTACAATCTATTTTCTCATTGTAGCTCATATTTTTTATATTTTATATATATATATATATATAATATATATATATATATATATATATATATATATAATATATATATATATATAATAATATATATATATATATATATATAATATATATATATATATATATATATATATATGTATATATATATAAAAAACACTATTGCCAATATTCATAGATTTTAAGAGATTCTCGACACTAAAAAAAACTTTCCAGTGAATTATTAAAAGTTTCCTTTTAATTAATTTTTAAAAATCCTAAATTATCTTGCGTGCATTTCTTTTAAAATTCTGATGATCAACAGAAAAAGTTACCTTACAACAGTCTAGCTACAAGAAATCAGTGTCCTAAACGCCCACACCTAAGAAGCATTTTGATTGGCAGTCGGGAATGATTAAAGTGCATACAAATGATAATGTAGAAAACTTATTGTTTAGGATTAAATAGGATTTCCAAGGAAAGAGTACAATTGTATAGAAATAGTACGTTAAAAAATCGTCTGTTGCTCTAATTACTTGTATTTTATGATGTATATTTACTCAAATATTTTTTAAATTTAACCTTAAAGTATAAGCGTATATTTAAGGCTAGTTTATGCAGCCAACTTTAAATTTTTATTTAACTTTAAGAATTTCTAGACCATTTATAGAGAATATTTACATTTACCTAACGCAAGCGCAAAAACGCGTTGGGTTGGTATAAATTATTAAACCATTTTTTATTACACACCTCTCAGTTTGATTGTATAAAATCACCTTAAAACACTTAACCACTTAAAACACCTCTCAGTTTGATTGTATAAAATCGAGATACATAAAAAAAACAAGTAAATTAGGATTATTACCATTTAGTAACAAAACGATCTTAAAAAAATAAGGGTCAAAACTAGATACAACAACTCATGCCGAAAGGACCCCGCACAAATCTTATGGAAACTGGATCCCGGTCAAATTAGCTGAAAATTTAGTAAGAGTATTTCTAAAGGGATTTTGGGCAATATTCTACATGGAAGGTAGGTAGGTAGGTTTAAAGTGAGTGGACTTTTTACGTCCTCTACTGCGACCGCTCGGGCTATTGTGGCTCACACCTTTTTATATTTCTCCCAATAGGATCGGACTTCTAATGAATCCGATACCAGATTGAGTGAGAGTTCTTAGATCTCCTCTTACTCGTGTCACTACCGGCCACGAGCACAATGTGTTCTGATGTGTTCTGGTGTCCCTGTCTCCTGGAGAGTATGACGAGCAGACGATTAGATCCATCATGCCCTCCTCTTCCGGTCTAGTGACGTGGGTAGCTACCAGGTCCTTGTTACAGGAACCAGATGGATTGGCTTAAGGGAACCCTTCCTAAGCACCTGTTTGTTTGGGATGGACTAGCCCTTCCCAGTAAAACAGGCGCCGGTGACTTCGGGGGCACCTTACGAAACGGTCGGCGCACCTTTGTCTGCTTGTGACCTTGAGTGGCACCTCTCGAAACGGATTTATCCGTTTCGTTCAGCGCACCTTTGTCACTTTTTTCCTATGAAAGCGGTTCTGTCCGCTTTCTGTTTGGAGCTAGAGAAGTAATAGTCCACCACGGCAGAGCCCCGCATTACCGCGGTAAGACTAGATACTCTGAGAGGTCGCCCTGTATCTCAGAGGCACCGTTGGAGACACCTGTTTAAGGCACAGGATGTCACACACTCATCAGCACGGTATGCTAACACCTTGAGTTCATCTTAGCTTCGGATCCCGGTCCACACGGTGGCAACAAGAGTTGCCGATACCGGCAACTCTAGCGCATGTTCCAAAAGATCCTTGGGCCCAACCACAAAAGACGATGTGTGAACACAGCGGTTGGGAGTCTACATGGACACAAAGCCTAAAAATGGGTAGTTTTGTGTTATCGCGCCTATAAAGTGAAAAAATTGTACTTAAAAATACTTTTATTTTCCTATTATTTTATGTTTATGAGAAAATGCCTAAATTACCATCGGCAAATAATACCGTATAGGGAGTGCTCAGTTTGTTATGTTAAAACATATCTCTTAGGCCTAGAACAACGAGCCTCAATGTTATATGATAGTATTTTTAGAGCCATCTTAAAAAGACCCTGTAACCTTATTTTTCAACCAACAACTTTTAATCAGTCTCATTCTTCTTCTTTAAATATTACCTTTTGAACCCTGTAAACGACAATTTTCCATCATAAAGTAGTTAAAATAAACATTCAAAAATTTTTATAATTGCAGCAAAAGCTAAGTAACTTATATAGTCTCAAAAATTTAATTCGCTTGTACTAATTTTTTTAAAGTTTTGTTTAGTGTAAAAAAGTTACATAATAATAAAAGTGTGAATCTGCTTTTTTATAAGTATGTATAATAAGTATGAGTAAGGGAATAAAGTTAACACAATTCTAAATAAATAATATAGGAAAATAATAGTATTCTTCTAGTACGATTTTTGCACCTTTAAAGCGCGATAACACAAAAACTATTCATTTTTGGGCTTTGTGCCCAAGTAGACTATTGCTCAGAATCCCTTAAGGCAGTGATTCTCAACCTGTGGGGCGCGCCCTTAGGGAGGCGCGAGCACACTAGAGGGGGGGCGCGAGCATATCCAAGAGAAAATATTATTTTAAAAAATTGATTAACTGACTGAAAAAACACACATACATATACAAAAGAAAATACATTTCGATATAATATTTAATAATTAACTTATTAAATTAAAAAAACTTACTAAAGCAAAACCTTGTTAATCAAAACTTACTAAATTAAAAACAAATTTAATAATTGCACACCCCACAAAAATAGTTAAAGGTCCGAAGACTTGACCATGGTATCATTATGTTTTTGGGGTTGCTGAATCCGAATCCGGTGTCAGTTTGACCCCATCAGGTCAGGGTCAAGAGCATTTTAAGGTCAAATCTTTAAAATGAATCGCAACCAAATTTGATCAGTGTATACTTATGTTTTTGAGGTCGAAATACGAATCCGGGGCCTGTTTAACCCCATTAAATTTGGTTGCGATTTGATCTTGAAATGCGTTTGACTCTGACCTGATAGGATCAAATTGATCCTGGATTCGGCTTCAGCAACTTCAAAAACATAATGATACTATAGTCAAGTCTTTCAGACCTTTAATTTTGCAGATTTGACCTTGAAATGCCCTTGACCCTGACCTGATGGGGTCAAACTGACCCCGGATTCGGACTCAGCGACCCCAAAAAGATAAAGATACCATGGTCAAGTCTTTTGGACCTCCAACTTTTTTTGTGGGGGCTGTGTTATTAGTGACTTCCTTGGGCCTGTCTCGCAGAGCAAAGTTGTTTAAAGAAAGGCTTAATATTAGAAATGGATATTTTCAGTCCTTTTTCTATATTTAGCTGGAATCTATATTAAAAAAAAGAAGTTTGTTCTAATCGACCGTAACGTATACGATACACCCATCTTTTAAGGGTTCTTCATGGCTGTAACGCGGACTCTACAGCCATCTTTTGAGGTATATTTTCGCTGTGTCGTATACGATACACCCGTCCGGAAGAGGAAAAGGTCGTAGTGTGGGTTTAGAGCCGAGAAAATCTAAATACATCATTATTGTACACATTTTATTTTATGGGGGCGCGATGAAAAGTATGATTGAAAATTGGGCCGCGAATACTGAAAGGTTGAGAAACGCTGCCTTAAGGAATGCTATACTAAATTTTCAGCTAATTTGACCGGGACCCAATTTCCATAAGATTTGTGCGGGGTCCTTTATGTAAAAGAAAAAAATGCTTTCGCAGTAAATTCTTTACGACGTTTGTCAGACCAGTCACGTTGCCTCTCTTTAAAATAATTGCATAATACTTTACTTGTTTATTATCCGCAGCCAAACACATTAAACATATTTTTCTTATGAGGTACTATCTATTAAAAATATTTAAATTGCTGATTGTTTATGTACAATCAGCTTCTATGCAAAGCAACTTTATAATGCCTTATTTGTCCTTAGCCTTTCGCATAATAGTTTATCTGTTACCTTGACAAGCTCTGCTTGGTACTGACACTCCACCTTAAAAAAATACGTTTTGCATATTCTTGTATTAAAGTAAAGAATGTATTTAAAGAAGTCTCTTCAAGTTTATACACCTATTAAATAAACAGAATTAAATAATGATACAGGTACAAGTTTATGGGTATTTTACACCACTCAAATATTTTTTTCTGTCAAAGGAGGTGGCCCATCAAATTCGTGAAAATTCAAAGTTTTAATTTAAGCCATTTTATTATATTTATAATTAGTCCAAGTATCTTTATTTGGATATTTCTCTGTAAGCTAGGCAACACACTGTCCCAGGCCGATATAATCTAAAAAATATAGTTAATTTAATAATTTGTACCTAGTTTAAAAAGATAATCACCTTATTTACCGCGGCCAATCGTAAAATATCCAATAAAATAAAGTTTATTACAACAAAAACGTTTTATAATGCTCAAAGTATAGTCCCCTGCATGTCTTCAAAACAGTCCCCTGGTAAAAAAGGTATTTATCTCACAAATATTTAAAAAAAATAATAATTCATACTTATAATTTTTGAAATCTAATAAACTTTTTACTGACAATATCAAAAGAATCTATTTTTTAATTAAATAATGCATCTAAAAATACTAATGTTTATTTTGTCCCCAATTTTACGTACAGTCCCCAGGCTCTTATTAAAAACTACATCAATAACATTTAATACAATTTATTTTCATTTCTACATAGTGCTCTGTAGCTTTTAAGTTTGCCCAATGATAATAATTAAATAAAACTATTATTCTATGAAAAAAAAAAACTAACCAGAGGACTGTTTGTCGGGACAAAAATAGGCTTGAAGATGCCCAGTTTACAGAGAAATGCCCATTCACATCTACAATAAATTGGTAAAAAAAATCAGAATGGCAGATACCAACAAAAAACCTTTAAACTTGCCAATTTTACACGTTTTTTGATATCCTGAATTCCGCAATTTTTTTAAATGACTAGTTAATACATGTATTGCCGGCAAACAGTGTAATTGCCTTGTTATTATACGGGCTAGTTATTCAGTTAATTCATGTAATGCCTAAATTAATTTTAGGAAAACAGCATAGTGTTTTTTTATTCATTGTTTGCCTGGGTATTACAGGGAATAACTAAATGATTAATCTTGTTATTCAAATAAGGTTTTTACGCTGTTAGTCGGCAATACATGTACTGACTAGTCATTTCAGGATATGACGGATTTCAGTGTTTAACGCTAACATTTACATTATAACATTTTTTTATTTATTTTCTTGTTGTTTTATAAGATTCGATGCTTACTCCGCTTTTATTCTATATTTTCTTAATCGTATCTTTTTTAAAACGATTTTAAGAACACTTGCAAGTATGGCATACTTACTTGCAACTTTTTTTATTTTGTTTAACAAAGCTGGGTTTGGGTGGGACAAACATTCGAAACAACAGTCCATATCGGTAAGTAAAATTAAAAAAGAAAAACTTTTTGCCTCTTGACGATTTGGTCAAAATGTCAAAATTTGACAGCTCAGTCATTCGAAAACTACACAGGCCAACGATGAAAAAACCTTTTTGTTACCCAAAATACCCTATTCTTATGTCTTTTAGGGTGCTAAATCCAAATCTGACAGTTATTAGGCTGTAACACCCACCATTTTTTCACATTTGTACCTGAATTTATCAAATTGTGATTTTTCAAAATTTAACACCTTTTATATAGTTTAAATGGAATTGTAAAATACTAAAATTTTACTTTAAGGATTTTCAGAATTTTGAAACCGGTTTTTTCCGCTGATAGGAACCTAATTAGTTTTCTGGCAACCTTGGTTTTTAGTTAAAGGTCTCGAGTGAACTAACCTCAAAATTTTTTTTGAAATGATTAAACAAAAGAAACATTACACTTTAATTTATTTCCTTATATTTAAACAAATTTATCAATAAATTTCCCCAATAATTTTTTGTTTTTTAATAAAAATTTCAAAAAAACTTTTTCTGTTCTTGGTAAGGGAAAAATATTTGATTGTATTTAAATTGTTTTGCCTGAATTAAAAAAAAATTAAGTTGCCTCAAGGGGATATAAAAAACCTCGGATTTAAATTTTAGTTGTTTTTTATTAAAATAAGCAATAAAATTTGTAAATTTTAGTGTATTCGAAAAAAAGGCCCAACTGTTTTCCAAATTTTTGGTTAATACTTGGTTAGGGATCTTGGCTTAACGAAAGAAAAAGCTGAATTGCTTGGTTCTGGACTAAAGAAAAGAACTTCTTCGCAGATGAAACCAGCATATATGTGTATAGAAGAGAGAGCAGCAGTTTTCAACATTTTTTAATCAAGAAGGTGGTTTAGTGTAATGCTCAAACATTCCAGGTCTAATGGATGAGTTCGGAGTTAAATACAACAAAGAAGACTGGGAACTATGTATCAATTCATCCAAAACTAGTTTGAAAGCCTTGAAATTTCACTTTTTGAACAGTCATCTTGACTACTTTCCTGAAAATTTGGGAGACTTTGGTGAGGAGCAGGGTGAACGTTTTCACCAGGATATCAAATTGATGGAAAAACGCTACCAGGGCCGCTGGAACACCAACATAATGGGGGGCTACTGTTGGTCACTTCACCGAGAAGCTCAACAAGCAACACATCGCAGAAAAAGCTACACAAGCAGCTTCAAAAAGAAAAGAGAAAGGAAATATAAACCAATTCCATCTGACTAATGAAACCTACATTTTGAGTTTATTTTCTCATTTTAATTACTTAAATCACTGATTGTGACTTAACATACCGTCTCATTAAATTTACCATATACCTTATGGAGATTTTAAAATGAGTAGGTAGTTTAAATAACAAAAAGAAGATTGCTCAGAAACTATGGGTGATACAAAAAAACTGAGATCAGATTTGAATTCAGAACATAAAAATCTATAAAAACCAGCCATTAAAGTGAAAAAAGTTTTCAAAAAAAATATTTTTGTTGGCCTGTGCTATCGTTTAAGGTGTAGATAGTTGAAAAATTCATAGGACTTTTATTGTACGTCTTAAGGTTTTAGGTATATGTACGTAAAATTTTAGTATACGGGGTGTCATAAAGAAGTTGTCATTTTTTTTGCATAGGCGGGATCGAATCAAGAGGGTCGAAAACCCCTTATCCCAAATTTTCAGAAAAATCAAAGAAAAAACATTTTACTCTTCAGGTGTGATAAAGAAGCTAGCGAGTAATTTTTTTTCGTTTTATAAAGAGCTAAGTATGCAGTCGGATAGAGAGTAAAAAACAGACAAATTATTGCTTTTTTAAAAAAGTTCAATTGCTCGCTTCCGAGACGCGTACTTTTTCGAAAATCGGTGAAGGAATGCGAAATCAATGGTCGCGAAATGGAAATTTTAAATCTTGTGAATAAAGACCATACGTCAAAATGGACCTGTTGATATTGATATTGATATCATAATGCACTCAACGCATTAAAATAAATGCGTGCTCGTTTTGGTTAATTAAAAAGCTGTAATATTAAAAAAATAATAATAAAAAAAAATTTGTTGGTGCAGAAAGTGTATAATATAATTTTTTAAAATATTAGGTCAAAAAACGTGCACAATGGCAAAAATTAAATAAAAATGGCAATATTAAAAGGTTTTTTTTTGGTAATTGCCATTACGATTTGTTTTTACCGGGTGGTGCATCGCCAGACTAGCCATAGGAAATCCCATGTAAATTTTGATACATTGAAATATTGGCTCCCCTATTAAATTTACAACAAAATTGTATTAGACTATTTTGAAGACGTTGATAGGATTAGCTCACATACTAAATTTTGTTTTTTTCTGATATAGCAATTAAAAGTTATTTAAGAAAAGTTATTTGTAAAATCGTTGCATACCTGCTACATACCTTAATGAATCCACCAGTAATAAATAAAATGTCTTGTCAACTTTTTAATTCACGTTTTACTTTGTATTAGTTATTTTAACATGTTTTACAGTATTGAAGAGAAAATAATGGTTGTAATCATTTAATAAATACAAGTAATTACATTGAACTACATAATGAGATTTTTACATAATTGAAAAAGAAATTTAGAATGTGAGCTAATCTTATCAACGCCTTCAAAATAGTCTAATACAATTTTGTTGTAAATTCAATAGGGGAGCCAATATTTCAATGTATCGAAATTTACATGGGATTTCCTATGGCCAGTCTGGCGATGCACCACCCGGAATAACAAAATGGCCTAAATTTAAGTTTTGACTTTTCATGAATATGAAAAAAAGCAGATCCCTACCCACCTTTATACATGTTTACAGTGCTTTATTAAAAGAAGAAATATGTACACTAAATAAGAAAAGATAGCTTGTAAATAAGTACTTAGAAATTACGTACGCAACAAATCACCACTTTTACCTGATGCAACATGAGTTTAAATCTATTGTGGTGCAGTAAAAAGGCATTTTTGAAATATGGTTCGGCATTACTGGCCTTTGGCGCGGTAAAACAACGCCTTCTGTCAAATAAGCGAAGTTAAGCAATGTTGGGCGACTGACAGGTGACCATAAGCGAATACTGAAGGTCTTGTCTAATTGATATAATCTATTCTACGCGGTAATTCTGAGTTAGTAACTATTTGTATAATGTCCGTGATGATATAACTATTAACGTTATAAAGTACGAGATATCGTTGACGAAATAAGAGCCAAATAGATTAAACATTTAAAAAACCCGGCATCCTAAGAATCAAATATAATAGTTTCATGTTCGTGGGCTGTTTCCCCTTAACAAAAAATTTGTCATAATCGCTATTTAATTGGACATGTCCTGAAACCTCCAGATGCCAAATTTTGTAAATGCAGCTTTAGCAGTTTTAGATATATTTAGGCGCTAGAAATGCTGTGTTGTTATATTCCAGCAAAAAGTAAAAATACAATTTTAAAAATTTAGAATTTCACTTAATTTGTCCCGTCCAATTCATTGCAACAAAAAATTATTATAAATTCTATTTAAGATTTTCCACCTAAGCTTTGCTCTTGGCTCTCCA
Organism: Listronotus oregonensis; assembly: GCA_019359885.1. Classification (NCBI taxonomy): domain Eukaryota; kingdom Metazoa; phylum Arthropoda; class Insecta; order Coleoptera; family Curculionidae; genus Listronotus; species Listronotus oregonensis. Next base: position 19,434 of record JAHBCN010005383.1, read on the forward strand.
GTTTCCTTTCTATTCGATGTAAATCAGTTACTGTAGATGGTCATTATTCCAGCTTCTACCAAATTAATGCTGGGGTGCCCCAGGGCTCAGTGCTGGCACCCACGCTGTTTCTTCTACACATTAACGATCTTCTCTCTTTCACAATCAATTTTATTTATAGTTTTGATGACAATAGTGCTCTACACTCTAGTATTTAATTTCTTAAGCCACCATGTAATTCTAACTTGGAAAACAAGCGCAGGACAATGCAGATATCTCTTTCACAAGACCTCAAACTTATCTTGGATTGGGGCGCCAAAAATCTTGTTCAGTTTAATGCCTTGAAAACACAGTCAAGTTCGCTGTCGCGAAAAAAGTCTACCAATGTTCATCCGTCACATATGAGCGGCCAAGTTTTGCAGATCAAAGAGTCGTTTAATCTTGTCGGCGTTACTTTTGAGAATAACCTCAAATGGCACAGACACATTACAACCATAGCCTCGGCAGCTTCAAAAAAGGTTGGATTCCTTTTTCGAGCCGGAAAATATTTCTCTTCTTTCAATCTGTATACTCTGTATGTACCCCAAATCAGACACTCTTTAGAATGTTGTTCTTATGTCTGGGGAATGGCGTCCCCTTCAACACTTAGCATTCTGGACTCCATTCAAAGAAGAGCCGTTCGTCTTATTAATGGTCCCACACTAACAGAAAGGCTTCCTCTTCTTGCCCACCGTCGAGCTGTAGGGGATCTGTTGCTCTTCTATAGGTATTGCTCAAAGGAGTTGGCCAGTATAATTCCTTCTCTGGCAGCTCCCAACAGAGCAACACGTAGTGCAAGTTTTATGCATTCTTTTACAATTCAGTTAGAAAGGCCCCGAACTTCCCTCTTTCTTCGTCCTGTCATCCCTAGAGTGTCAAGACTATGCAATCTGCTGCCTGCAGAAGTTTTTCCTTCTCCTCCCAATCTCCAAATATTTAAGTCTCGTGTGAACAAACTCCCTCTCACCACACTTAAGACACCCACGGTACGTTAGTGCTTGGGCATCAGCCTTCATGGACTGTCACAAGATAAAGAAAAGAAGAAAACAAAAATTTTACGCGTAAAACAAAGCTGGGGCGTTTGGTCACAGTGCCGATATCACTTTTTAATTTCGCATGCCCAAAAAGTCCTAGATATCCAGTTTTGGATATGCAGCTTTAGCGCTTTTAATAGTTATTTATGGTACTACCAGTGTATTATGTTGAAAATAGGTCGACCTACCGACCTTGTGGTATAATTTCTCAAGTGACTTAGAAAACATAACACACAACTAGTACACAATCCAACAACTGAGAAATCACAACATACGATCAGTAGGTTTTATTCAAGAACTTAAAAAAACTTACAGGTATTTTTTGGGAATAAGTCTCTTTTAAAGCAGGACTTAAAAAAGTTATTTCCTGACCAGTGTTAATTCACCTTTAGTCTAAGCATTCCAGCTCGGATTTAGGTAGATTGTTTTTGGTTGCCATAAAACTTAAAATTTTATTAGTAATTATTCAAATAAATTTTGACATTGTTGGATTCTATTGTGCCGAAAGCGGCTTTTAAAGTTAAAAAAATTGATGAGAATTATGTGCCCTAGGACATTACTACGAAAGCAGAAGAAGCGGCAATGCAGATATTACCACAAAAATCCCGAGATTGTTATGACAAGGAGTGCGCAGTTTTTAAAAAAAGGATGAATTTAAGAAAGATAAAAAAATAAGAAAAACGCTTTGCTGGCTTATTTTTTACATTTACAGAAAAAATTAGCTTCATCGTCTTTATGGACTAAATATTCCATGCTTCATTCAACCCTTCATCTGTATAAGAAAATAGACATTTTAAAATAGGGCAAATCAAATAGTTTCTTGAATAGTATATCCCAAAGATACAAACACAAGAAGTCTAAAACTTAAAAAAAAAAATGAAATCAAAACCTATTTACGACAGGCCCCCGACAGTGAGTATTTACTAATGAAAGTAGCTTTGATTATGGGGATTATTGGGGCTTGTAGATGTGATGAGTTAACACATTAAAAAACTGAAAATGTTCAAGATAATTTGCTGTGTTGCCAGACACAGAAAGTAAAAGACCAAGAAGTTTGATTATTCTGAAAGAAGGATTTCAGTAAACTCTGTTGATTTGTGTAAAAAATACATTTGCCAAACACTAGCACATGCTTTTTGTTTGTTCACCTTGGAAATGTACAAATTACTATTGTTAAAATTTTAATAATTTGTATTTACAAAGGATTCAAGACTATAACAACTGCCACTGTTAAATTAAATTCTCCGGTTACCCCAAAGCACCAACCCGTAAAATTTAGGTCGGAATAAGAATCATATCTAGCGGGGCTACCTTATCTGTCAAACATGTTTAGAAAATTTAAATCATGACGTAAGCAGTTGTGTGCCTTTAAAACTTCACCTTTCCTATATTCTGGACATAAGACAATATTTGTTATCAATTGTTTTGTAAATATATCTGTTTAAAACTTCAAAATAACTAAAAAAAATTTCCAAAAAACAAAAAATATTGAGTTATAATTTCCAATCTCACAAATTTATTACAACGTGTGTCTTGAAAGATGAAATTAGGCACAATATTGCTCTTCAGGGTTTGAAAAGTATTTAGCTTGGATTAACGGATATTCCATTTCTTCGTTTAGAGGAAATTAATTTAAGGTAACAAAAAATGGCAATTGATTTCCACACTTCATCGATGGCTCTGTTCAGACAAGGGCACACATGTGTATTTCGATATCGTAAATTTAAATATTTATTTGGGTCACAGGGTTAAGCTGCAAAAAGGCAAGATTCTTCTAGACACAGTCAGATAAATGACATTATCAGGAACTCTGATTTTACTGATGAAACCTTCTGTGTTAGACCTTTTGAAGTTTGGACGCGATGGAAAACGGGTAAAGTGAATGACCTTAATTCTTGGAAGATATGGAAACAATTACTTTGGGACACACTGTACAGACAGTACAACTTTAAAATCCTATCTCGACAAAACTTCTAATTGTAGGGGCGGCTGCTCAGTATTTGCAGAATAAAAAACATTAAATATAAAGACTTGAAGAACGCTTTTCTTCATTCCTTTTGCTGTTGGAACTTTTGTACCTTTGCATGAGGCTCAAGGTTTATTAATGTATTTGCAATCAAATAATGCAAAAAAATTCGTTTTTATTATCCAAACATAAAGATTTTTTACAAAGGGGTAATACAGGTCGGTACAGGTCAATTAGAAAAACCTAGGCGCTGATGGGGTTTATTAAATTTTTAAATATAGTATTTTAGCTTTTCATTTTTTAGAATAATTATTATTTGGTAAATTTAATTTAACTTGAAACAATTTTTTTAATTTTGACTAGCCACAGCCGCTTTTTTGCCTTTTATAAAATTGGCAAATGTACAAATTAGTATGTGGGTATAAATACCATATTAAAAATACCCTCAAAAATTGCTGCGTATTTAAACCCAAAGGATCAAGAACTATACAACGGCCACTGTTTAAGAAGATCGTCCGTTACCCTACTAGCTAATGCGAAGGCCAACACGACAACACTTAAGCACCATCGGGAAAGGATATCATCATCAGTAGCGGAGGGCTACTTTAAAGAATCCGTCCAAAACAAAAATGAAATTTATGAAAAAATTCAAGGGACCAGTAAACCGTCAAGCAGTTGTGTGGGCCTAATTGAACCCTCGACCTCAAATTCCGATGGAAACATGGACAATAAGACAATATTCAGTTTATCCACGTTGCCGTACTTTTTACTAACCCTATATGGATATATCCATTTACATTCAGATTAATAGAGAGATGACCTGACAGCCTTACAATTTAAGGGTAAGACAAAGAAAATAAAAAGGCAATTTGGATTTCTGGTAAGCTTCATCGTTATGGTCGACTTATTCAATGATCAAGGCTATGCTACGCATAAACAATGATAATGACGATATCAGTAAATTTTTTAAACTTATCGCTTATTTAAAGCGTCAAGAAGAGGATATCAGCCCAAAAAATCAAAGATTCTGAGCAAAGCGCAAATTGACCAGTTTCTGAACTGTGCACCTTATGATGAATACCTTCATATAAAAGTAGTTACCATTTTGGTAATTTTTGGTATCTGTCGCAGGGAGGAGCTTTGTCAGTTGACTCTTGACGACTTGGAAGATATGGGCACTTCACTGATGATTCACAAACGAGATACCAAGACCAAGGTACCACGAAATTTCACTATGTATATAGCTCTTCGTCCACCAAATATAGGACATCGGAGACCAGAGCTGTCGCAATTACTTTTAAAAAGTAATTCAATTATTAATTAAACCTTAAAGTAATTAAATATTTTAGCAATTACTTTACTTAAATTACCACAAATATTAAACACTATACACTAAACAAAAAAAAATAAATATTTATACTAATATGCACCATACGCGCATGTCACACTGTTCAAACTGCTTTCTCCGCAAGTTCAACATCAATGACTCTAAAATAAAAATTCGTTTTATTCTACCCCAAACATCAACAGATTTTTCACAAAAAAAGTATAAAAACGGTGGCGGTAAGCATCAATAGAAAATACTAAATCGGCGCGGAGGCGGCGTTCGCCGGATTCAAAGCGTTCACCGTGTTTCAATATGCGCTTTCTGGCTGGCTAAAATTTCGGCAGTTTTTCCATAAAGAAAGGTAATTAAATTAATTTATAGGTAATTCAATTACATTATAAGTAATCGAATTACTTTCTAAGTAATTAAATTACTTGGGATTCGTAAAAATAAATTACCTATTGCGATTACATTATCCTATTAATTGATAATTCAAATAAAATTACCTTTGCTAAAAAGTAATTGAATTAAAGTAATCCAATTACTGAGAAGTAATTAAATGCGATTTTTTAATTATTTTAACTTAATTACTGACAGCTCTGTCGGAGACTTTTCCTAAAATACGCAAAGGGTAAATATACCAGAAATTCCATCGAAATTAACTTTTTTGAAAAAGTCTCTGCTACTATAGCACGATTTCTGCAGCTTCCAAATCTGATCCTCTATACGGGGCATTGTTTTCGCCGTTCTTCAGCGAGTTTACTTGCCGATGCTGGAGCAAATTTAACGACAATTAAGAGACATGGGGGTGGAAATCCTCTACCGTTGCTGAGGAATACATCGAAAATTCCTTGGAAAATAAGAACTTTACTGCCAGAAAACTACTTACAGTGAAAACCAGAACAACAGATCGTGCCTCAACATCGACTGAGAATGCGCTTTTTTCTGTTCAATGCACCTCAACTACGGAAAATGCTAGAACTGTGAATGGAATGTTTTTCAAGTTGTTTGAATTGTACAGTTAATATAAATGTTAATAAATAAATAAACGTTAACGTAACCTTTTGAAATTTGACATTTCACTTTTAACACTAGTACTTTAAAATGTTACTTTAAGGCAACATATAACAATTTTAAGGCATCTAGATGTGTTAAAAATTAAATTTTTAACACGTTTGTAGGAAAAAGTATTTTATTTAACTTTTAACAAATAACCAGTCAAGACGTAAATCAAAACCAAAAAAAGATGGACGCTTATTCTAACTTCAAAGTCAGCTATATTTAAAAATCATAGTTAAAAAATTTATAAAAAAATTAATACTTAAAATTACGCTACAAAGCATAACACGCACAAGGTAAGTTAACTTGTTTCATGTTTAGTTATTAAGCCTGTGTTTGCCTATGTTTGAACCCTGGAGCGATAGCTATAGAAATTAATTAAGATTAAATCAACAGAAAAGAAAATTTAAAACAGTAACGAATTGTCGCGTTAGAATTCTTTGTTTCTCGGGTCTTTGATCTGCCAATTAACATATTGCATTCCATATAATTTTATTTTTAAAAGTAAAATAAACACCCTTTTTTTAAATATATGGTTTATTACTGAATTTGTCTTTTTAAAGCAATAAAGCTTGTCTCTAAAGATAAGGTCTTTATAGCTGTAAAACATGCCACATCCTTTTAAAGGATTCAAAGCTAATACAGCGCGTTCGAAAAATTTAGCCACAATTTAATATAAACAATAAGTAAACCTAAGAAAATACTACATTGTAATTCCTAAAGCTGAAACATTATTAAGGATCTTTTTTAAGAACATAAATTAATTTTAAAAAACAATAAAAAAAACAATACACAAACCTACATAAAAGGAGAAGGACTGTCTGGGTTTGCAAATATGTATGTTTCTTTTTGGCTTTTTGTACAATTTTCTTTAATTAGACACGAAAAAAATTTGCTTTTTGATTAATCCAGCTTTTTTACGATAATGGATCGCAGAAACTCTTATAATATAAATGATTTATTATATATTACAATTATAGCAAATATCTGTCATAAATTAAAAAAATGCTACAAAAATTAATTGACCACCCATTTTTTATTATAAAATTAAAATAAGCCGGAAACATCAAATGAGAGATAATATTTAAAAAAAAATTCTTTGTTTTATTATTTTTTTTAATTCTGCAAAATTGTTATTGAGAAATAATTTGAAGAGGCTATATTTTACTAATATAAATTTCATATTTTACCAAAATTTTATAAAGTAATAATTGAAATTTTGATAGATAAGACCCACAAAAAATGTGGCGAGGCTAAAATATTCATCAACTTTAAAACTTAATAACTTTTGAACCTACAATTAGATTTAATTTTTGTTTTTGTGTAGCAGCGCATCTCCACATAAATTTTTTGATAGAATGGTGATCTGTAATTTACTACCGGCTATTCTACAGGGCCAAGTCAAGACATTTCTTTTTTAACAAATATTTGAAACATCCCGTAGACTGTAGATAATTAGTTATGTAGCCTGGTTCCTAGCTATATGTTCATGGCCTTCCCACTTATGTAGTAGCACTATTGTACTCCTACATATCCGGCAGAACCTTTTCGGTAAGAGTTGGCAATTCCATCTCAAATCCCAAACACATCCATACCGGCGTCCCTCAGGGCTCAGTCCTGAGTCCAAAAATTTTCAATTTATATCTTTCCGACATCCCTAAATACCCATCCACAAATTTGGCTCTATTTGCCGATGACGCGCTGGTTTATGCCAGTTTGTTTTCGGCAATAGTAGCCAAATCTCACATCCAATATCACCTTCAAACCCTTTAACCCTACTACAAGAAATGGAAAATAAACATCAATAAAGACAAATGTGAGTGTCTTATCGCAACGCGAAAGTTCACTAATAATCGTTTACCTATACCCATACGAATCGATGACAAGCCGATATTGCCTGCTAGACAGATCAAATATCTTGGAGTGATTATCGATTCAAGGTTAAAATTTGTGGCACACGTGAACCACGCGCTGCGTAAGGCATTCATAGCACAACAAGCTCTATATTCCATTCCTTCCCCCCGATCCTCTCTTTCCCCCCATAATAAACTTATCCTCTACGACACAATATTAAAACCTGTAATAACCTATGCCGCCCCTGCATGGTCCTGTGTTTCACACACACAACTTAACAGAATTCAAAGATTTCAAAATAAAGTTCTTCGTGCTGTCACCGGTGCTGGCAGATATGCCAGAATCGACGACATGCACGAGGCCACTAACATGCAGACAATACTACAATATATACTATCGACAACAAACAAGTTTTTCACAACCAAACCACAAAATTGCAATATTACAAGAGAACTGACAAGAACAAAATGACAACCCAACACACAAACCCATTTATTACCGTCTTTCTTTATACCAACTTCCTTTCCAATAAATCACAACAGCCTAACTACATTAACTTAATTATATAAATGAAGTATGAAAGCAAGTGTGAAAAAAGAAGAGTGAATGTGAATAAAGAATGAATGAATGAATAAATAAACAAAACCACAAACTACAGTTATATTATCTACTTTGTACCTGTAAGTATCAAATGGGTTTTTTGACGAAATTTTTCCCATAGAAACATAAATCAACTTTGAACATTATAAACAACACAAATGCATCAAACTATTTTCCGCAAAAACTAACGCTCAACGCATTATTAAGTTCACACGGAATAATGCTGCTAAATCCGAATACCGATTATGCAATCTGCTGATGGCGACTCCATCCGCGCCCCTGTGCCTTGGCCAGGTCCGATTCTTGCCAGCGGCTGGATGTCCTGTGCGCGGCAAGGCTACTTTGTAATATAAATTGTAGATCCACAATGTATACTGATTATTGAAAATAATAAAGAGCTTTGAAATTAAAAATTGAAAAATTGTTCCTAGCGATTGTTTTGTTTTTTGAATGGTAGTCGTATCTTTATTTTTGGGGTCACTACAGTCGAATAAGTAGAGTGATGTTTTAACTTTGTTTTGGTTTTAAGTTTTAATAAAAATTGTATGATTAAAATAAAAAGTGCTTTGACATTTAATCAATGTCATGGTTTCTGATTTATGTTTTTTTTTTATTTTTTCAATTTTGAAGTGTCGTTTCAATCATGGCGCGACAAATTGCTTTTGAGTAAGTTGCTTAAATTGTAAGTTGCAATAGTAAATGGAAGAAGGGCGCAGGAAAAGGTTTAAACGAAACTGAGCAGTTTACAAAGAAGGATATGATCTGGTCGTCCAAGGATCACATCAAACTTCAACGATAGGTTTATTAATCTGCAAGCATTAAGAAGACCTCGGAGAAGAGTCAGAGTGTGTGTGACGAAACAGTGCGTCGCCGGCTTAAAGAACGGGGACTAATGTCAAGAATGCCAGCAAATGGCCCCAGATTGTTAACAGAGCATCATATATCTGGTCTCAATTTTGCCCGCGAAAGAATTTATTGGAATGAACATTAGTGGTCAAGAGTGTTATTTTCAGATGAGTCGCGTTTTTGTTTACGTTCATCCAATGGGTGGCAATGAATCTGGAGGCAAAGAGATAGGTATAGAAGGTATGAGGAGGGTTTTTTGTGAAGAAAGAAAGTCTTGGAGGAGGTTCTGTAATGGTCTGGGCTGGGAGTTCCTCAGAAGCTCGCACAGAACTGTGTATTTTGCCGAGAGTTTCTCTCACTGACAAACGTTACATTGACATACTGGCTGAACACGTCGTTTCTTTTGCTCCTTACTGCGCGTATTATAAGTGGATAAAGTGGATATAAATATTTAACCCTGCCCAGCTAGGAGTCCAGACTTAAATCCCACTAGAGCATTTATGGGATCTGCTTGGCAAACGGATACGCAGTCGCGTGCGTTTAGCTGAGAATTTGAAAGAACTAGGCAAAGCTCTTGTTAAATAATGGGAGAACATTTCGCAAAATTTAATTACACGGCTAATAGAAAGTATTCGAAGGCGTTTATAAAGTGTAATTAGGGCCAGAGGGGGGAAAACTCGTTATTAACGTATGTTTTCTTTGATTTTAAAATTATAATTCCTAATAAATTTGTCTTTAGTTCTCTGTATTAACTTTTTTTTAAACAACAAAATATCACTTTGCTTATACGATTGTACTTGCTCTAGAAATAACGATATGGCTACGATTTAAAAAACAAAATAATCACTAAGAATCAGGCTACAGAATTACTTATGCAGAATGTTAATATTACAGGGAGGTCATTCTACAGGATGTTTCAAACATTCGTAAAAAAACACATGCCTTGACTTGCCCCTGTACTTTAGTGAAATGATTTTATCAAAAAATTAATTTGGAAACATGCTGGTTCACAAAGACAAAAAAATATGAAAAAAAAAAAATATATATATATATATATATATATATATATATATATATATATATATATATATATAATATATATATATATATATATATATATATATATATATATATATATATATATATATATATATATATATAATATATAAAAGCTGATGGATCCAAATAAAATACGATGTTTGAAACAGCAATTCCGGATACTTACAGACTGACGACAAAAAAAAATGATTCATGTTTTTTGTATAGTTTTCCATGGTATTATGATCAGAAAAATGAAAAGAAAACCAAATAAATTATCGCCAGTTCCGACTTATTCTTTTTGCTACAGAGATTAATGATGAATTCATAATGTTCTTTATAAAAATGTTATTGTTATGTTATGATAAACTTTCTATCTGAACATTTTTTGATCCAGATAAACCTATTAGGATTCTTATTGAACCTAACATTTTCCATCAAGCTTTTTCCACAGGGTGGTTTACCCAGTTGGGCCAGGCAATCAGTCGATTACTTGCTCATCTATCCTATCGAAACAACTATGTAAAATTTCTATCTAAATCAAATACTTCATGAAACATCTGTCATGTCTATAGGTTTATAGATTTGTGTGAAGTTGTTATAAACTTGCTTTTCTTTCGTACATTCAAGTATTTTTTTAATAAAAAACTATAGATGTACTAAGATTGCGATAATTTAAATCAACAACCATGTTTAGAAAATTTACTACTTTTCAGTCGTAATACATATTACAGAAGTAAGTCATTAATTGCAAAATAATGGTATTATCAACATACCTATATAAACTAATTTTATCACATTATCTTAAACTTATCAACTGGCTGTAAAATTTATAGTCATAAAATGTATGCACCATAAATTGATTTTACTTTAGCTTATAATATTTACTGCTTATTTCCGTGCATGGAAGGGTCATTCTCACAAAATTGTGATATTTTAGCTAACCACTTTTCAACAAAGGAAAATTTATTGATATTTTTTTCCTATACCAAAATAATAAACTGATCTTCATTACAAGGCTCAGTATTTTAAAATTTTTGAATTATAGTAAAAAATAATTATCATTTGATGAGAATAATTATTATAAAACCTTCGGACTTTTCTGTATTTTCATAGCCAACTAAGCATCAATTGTTCTCCTAAACCCTCCAAATCAATAGTGTTTTTAAGGCTTTGACAATAATTATTTGTTGAAGAACAATCTTTTTTAAAAGCTGATTTTTTTCACATAAATAAAAATTTAAATACGCTTTAAACTACCCATGTATAACATCAATAAAAACTTTAATTAATTCCTATATACCCATATCTTCTCTGTAAGCTGGGCAACTCACTATCCCATCCCGATATAATATAAAAAACATACTTCATTTTATAATTTGTACTTAACTTAAAAAGATAATCACCTCATTTACCGCGGTCCATCGTACAATATCCAATAAAATAAAGTTTATTACATCAAAAACGTTTTTATTATGCTTAAAGAACAGTCCCCTGCATGTACCCAAAACAGTCCCCTGGTTAAAAAGGTGTTTATCTTAAAAATATTTAAAAAAAGTCATACTTATAATATTTAAAATCTAATAAACTTTTTACAGACAGTATCAGAGGAATATATTTTTCAATTAAACAATGCATCTTAAAATACTAATGTTTATTTTTTCCCCAATTTTACGCACAGTGCCCTAGCTCTTATTTAAAACTACTTCAATAACATTTAATACATATATTCTTCATTTCTACGTCGTGCTTCGTATGTTTTTAAGTTTGCCCAATGGTAATAATTAAATAAAATTATTATTCTACGAAAAACACTAACTCGGGGACTGTTTGTCGGGACAAAAATACGTTTAAAGTTGTCCAGTTTTTTATTTAATTTTCATTAATATTAGAATATACTGTTTAAATAAAACAATTGCAGTAAGCTAGACAAATAAGGTCTAATTTTGTGAGAATAACTCTAAAATACAAATAAAACAGGTTTGTAAATCAAAGAATTCCTTATTTGTCTAGCTTGCTGCAATAATTTTATTTAAACAGTATCTTCTTATATCAATGGGAATTAAATATTAAATTTTTTAGAACTGTTTTAGCTATAATTTCAGAGAACTATGTGATAACCTATCATTGTTGAATTAGGATTAAGTGTGTGCTTTTTATTCCGCATTTAAAATAAACCATAAAATCACGTTTTTTCCAAAAATTTCGACAATAACATAATATTATTTTTATTTATAAGGTGGAATAATAATTTAAAAACTTTTTTTAACCATATTCATTAGGACGATTTGGATTTAAAACTTTTTTGTGGGTTTAAAAATGGCAACTAAAAAAATTAGTTTAAGTTTATTTTACTGGTATTAAATACAAGGCAACTCGTATTTTCTTAATTTCAAGTGAACAAAAAAGTATAATGTTTTAAATTTTGAAAAAAATAATGGCAATATCATTATAACTCTAAGGCGTGGTTTTTACCTTGCTTCTAAAATAATAATGTTTATTTGATAATGCATGCTGCTAAAATTATAACAATGTCATAAACCAAATAAAAGTCCTTGCAAAAACGATTGATAAACTTTTTTCCAATTAATTACGTTTGGAAAGAAAAAAGAAATTAGTCAAGAAAATTATTTAAATACCATGTGTTTACCATATAGTTTTCCAGTACTTTGTATGATATTTTCAAATTTATAAGACGTTTATAATATTACCTTTAAAATAATTATATTTCGTACTTCTGTGATTATTAATATGCTATACTCAAAAAAATTATTCAAGCTACATAACAACCAAACTATAAAGTTATGGAATACCGAATATCCAAAAAAGGAATCTTAAAAGCGCTGAGGTGTGTAGAAAGTTCTCTTCTACGCAAGAAATTGTGATTTTTTACATTTCAATCTTAATTAATATGTTAAACAATTTGATAATAATATAGAATTAGAATAAATACTTACAAAATTTTATAAACTTTTATAATAAAAACACAAAAAAATAGCTTCGCATTCTCCCACCCTGGCTACAACTCTATAGATACATAAGGAGGTATTTGTGATAAATGATCAGATCTTCAACATTATCCAGAAACTGACTTAAAAGAACTTTAAAGTAAGGCACTGATTATTTTTTTAATAGGAATTATGAAAATTGGTACGATGTTTCGTCATAGCATAAAGATTTTCGTGGCCAAATAAGAAGGTCCTCAGAGAAACTTAAAGGGCCCAAAATAATCATGCAAAAAACTAGGTTTTTTTCAGGTTTATTGCAATATTTTGCAAAAGGCATAATGCATTTTGCAATGTCCGACCAATTCTATTTTGTAGCAAAATTTAAAACTTTTTTTGTCCTCTCCACAACCACTACTACATAAAAATGTGCGTATTTCGATTTTTCTCACATTTCGTTTATTTTTCGAATACTCCGTACCTTTCTGAGAAAAAGCATATCTCGATTCTGACAGATTTGGCCTGGTCTAGTGTCAGTAAGATAATCGACATACCGTACAGAAGAAATATAATTAGTGTCAGTAATAAGCTTTGTGACCTCAGCATTAGTTTAAAGAAAAAAATCATATATACCATTAAATTGTGTAAATTAAAAGTCTCTAAAATAAAAGTAATGTGTTTATTTTAATTACGCTCCATATCGCTCACAAAAGCCTTTCTTTTTATGGGTAACTTATTGTCGTCAAAAGATCATAATTTTGATATTCATAATATTACTGACTACGGTACTCTTGAAGCCTGGGCAGGATTAATGAAAATGTGAAAGGTAACAGGGCGCGGGATTCGAATACTCTATGTTTGAACTGCAAAATCCAGTTTAAATTAAAATTATATCTGCTCCCCTTTTCGAGATTCAAAAAAAAAAAAGTATAGCAAAAATCAAAGAAATTCGGAAATTAATTTTTTTACCCTTACAAATTAAAGTTTACATTTAATTCGTATATAATAATATTGATAATTATATCAAATCATTAATACATAATTTATCATATTTTTTATGTATTTTTTAAAATAACACTCCAAACTGTTAAATCTATTATTCATAAAAAAATATATTATTTGGATTTAAAAAGGAAATTATTGTATATATAATATATTGCTTATAATTTATTTAACCCTTACGTAATTTTTATTTTATGGAAGTCGGCATCATGATATAGAAATGGAAAATAACTTATTAAAATAAAGTGAGGTTTTTAGGTTGTAAAATACTAATAAATAATAAGTATATTTAGTATACTAATAAATTATAAATATATATATATATATATATATATATATATATATATATATATATATATATATATATATATATATATAAATATATATATATATATATATATATATATATATATATATATATATATATATATATATATATATATATATAAATCTTTTCAAATACGTTGAGAAGAAAAATGAACAACAGCTTGCTTCAATCTCTTAAGATAAGATTCGTCACTTAACAGATTTATTTTTTGCAAAGCTTTAATTAGGCATTTAAAATTGAAATTGGTCCGAAAAATTCTCAAGGTGAAGTTTCTGAAGGTAATTATATAAAGTGCTGGCAGTTGTTTTAAAATGCTGACAAACTCCAGGATCCTGACATCTACGGTGATTATGGGCTCCTCAAACTAGTTTTATATATTTCGGCGTTTACAACAATAAACAAAATTTTGAACAAATATTTTCTGTTAGAATTGTGGATCTAGATATAAAAAAAATTAATAACCTCATAAATGAATTACGGAAATCACTTGAAGCTACCGATGTCTCTATTACTCTTAAAATTCACGTTCTTCTGGTTCACTTAGCAGATTGTTTGGAATCAATAAATGGAAACGGACTTGATTTTTGGTCAAATCAGGCTGGAGAATCCGTCCATAAAAAATTTTTAGAGAAGTGGAATAAATATTAAATAAATCTGTTAAGTGACGAATCTTATTTTAAGAGATTGAAGCAAGCTTTTTTATTTCTCTTCTCAACGTATTTGAACAGATTTTTTTTTATTACATATGTTTATAATTTATTTACATTTATATGTAGATGCATATATTAATTATTATTTTTTTAATTAATTGTATTAAATGTATTTAGGTATTTATAAGTAGTTACAACATAAACGACCTCACTTTATTTTAATAGGTTATTCTCATTTCTCTATCATGGTGCCGACTTTAATAAAAAAGATAAATTATACAAGGGTAAGTAAATAAATTAAAAGATGTATATTAGTTTTAAAAGATTGCGGTCCAATACATATTATTGTTAAATTTAAAAAAAATATATTTTTTATGAATAATAGATTTACCAGTTATGAGTGCTACATTTAAAAAATATAATAAATAGGATAATTTCTGTGTATGACTTAATAATTAGACTCTAAATTAAATGTAAACTTTAATTTGTGAGCAGAAGTAAAAAATTAAATGCGTAAATTCGCAAACTTTCTTGATTTCTTCAGTTTTGTTCTATAAAAGTTATTATTTTTTTTATTTTTTGTAAATCTCAGGAAAGGGAGCAGATACGATTTTAATTTAAACTGGATATTGCAGTACAAACATAGAGTATTTGAATCCGCGCCCCGTTACCTTTCACATTTTTATTGATCCTACCCATGCTCCAGGGGTACCGTGTGACAGGCTGTTGCGAACTCCTTGTAATAATAATTGTGCCACATTTACCACTTAAAAAACAATCTTTAAGCAGCAAAGACGTGTAAATTAACACCAAAGCTGTAATAAATTGTCTTTTCATTATTTTCATAAATATTTTATGCGCGAAATGCAGGGGTCAACAAATCTAAAAATAATATGGCGCCAGCAATTTAAACCCCGTTGACAAATGGTATAAATTATCCTATTAATAATCCAAAGAGTCAATAGAAACAATAAAACAATTTTAAAATCATTCCAAGTGTATAAGATATATGTGACGGACAATATTATAAATTGGTGAATCATTTCGAACTGACTTGTGCTGGATAAGTCGATAAATAAAGTGCTCTATATAAGTAATAGAGTTTTTTTTATTCTTACGTCATTCTAAACACGCAAAGGTCTGATTTGGAACTTTAAATTAGTTATTGGTTAGTTGTCTTTTTTTATTAGTTTGTAATGCTTAGTCAGAGTTTGTGTTTGTTTAAATTGGAATTATTATGAATCAAACCTATTAGGATAAATTGTTTAAATTATGCATATTTGCGTTAAGATGTTTGCGATTTGAGAATGAACGAATTTTAGTCAGCAAATCATAAATAATTTAAAATATTTTATGCCCGATGAAAATTCATCTGACGGCGCTTGTTTGTTTACCTTATTTTACCGAAGACTTCGGGCAAACAAATAGTTAAATTCCATTTAGAATCGATCGTCTTTATCTCCATTTGTTTCAAAGATTTTTAAGCGCAGAAAACTTTTGTTGGATTTGGTTCATCCTGAAACACCCATAGAGTCGACTGCTCTTTAGTTGCCGGCTATATGCTTAGATTCATGATTCATCCCCTGTTACAATCTTATACACCTATTTTAAAGCACCGTTTGAGATTTTGTCAAATTATATGCAAGAGTCCGTTCAAAAACTACGTTACGCTGAATTTTCAAATTTTTGCCTCCTCCCTTTGTTACAAAAAACAGTCCCCTGCATGTCCCCAAAAATAGTCCCCTGGTAAAAAACAAATATTTAAAAAAAAAATTCATACTTATTTTCTTTGAAATCTAATAAACTTTCTACTGACAATATCAGGGGAATCTATTTTTTAAATAAACAATACATCTAAAAATACTAATGTTTATTTTACGCACAGTCCCCTGGCTCTTATTTAAAACTACCTTAATAGCATTTAATACAATTAATCTTGCATTATACGTTGTGTTACGTATGCTTTTTAAGTTTGCCCAATGATGATAATTAAATAAAACTCTTATTTTATGAAAAAAACTAACTAGGGAACTGTTTGTCGGGACAAAAATATGCTTAAAGTTGCCCAGTTTACAGAGAAATGCTCATATATTAATGTATAATTGAAAACGCTATTAAAATTTCAGCGTTAATAAAACACATTTTTTTGTATTTAAGGCAAAAATTTGTTAACAACTTTCTTGTATGCGCAGTACCTGGTGTACCCAGATAGGTCAGGCAATCATTAATTACTTACTCATCCTTCCCATCAAGGCAACTATGTGATATTTCTAGCTGGATCAAACACTTCATAAAACCTGTATCATAAGCTCCTGGACTAAGTGAACAAGAAAACGTAAAAAGCATCATAAACTTCCTTATTATTCTTAACATTTCCATAAGACGATAATCAGTAAGGCGTAACAAAACCTATACATAAGTAATGTAAGTGAAACAACAAAAACATTTTTTTTAAATCAATGTTTATTTTTAGTTTTAGTTAACGAATCCGAATAAGAATAATAATTATTAACATGTATTTATTTATTACAAATTTCATGTCTTTTAAGTAACCCATAAATATTACAGGTTTTGACATTTTTTTCTATTTTAGGAATTAAAATGGACACAACTACTTTCTCACTGTTTTAGAAACTTCAATTTTAATATGAGATTTGCCTTATTTTTAAACACACTTCGCAGTTAGTAGTTCAGAGCTAGTAAGTGCTTAAATAAAATCCGTAGTACACTACCGCCTTGTCTAAAAAAACTCATTTATCAGGAAAAACTTTGTATTTTTAGGAATAAAGAGTAAGTAATGCTTAAATGATCGTATAATTAATGTTTTTTTTTCTGGTTTATATTTATTTATTTATGAAAATTGGGCAGAAAAAACAATAAAAGTCCATTTTTTGGCCATAATAGTTAACTAGTTAACTATTACTTATTTTTTTATCTTGGGACAGCTCACGAAGGCTAAGGCCTAAGGACTAACGTACCGTGTGTGTCTAAATTGTGGTAATAGGAAGTTTATTTACACGGGACTTACATATAGGTTAGGGTAGGAGGTTCCATAGTCTGGACACTCTAGGGATGAAGAAACGAACAAAGTGGGAAGTTCGGGACCTCTTAAGTTGGACTGTTAAAGAATGCATAAAAGTGGCTCTACGTGTTGGTCTGTTGGGAGCTGCCAAAGGAGGAATTATATTGGCCAACTCTTCGGACCAGAAGCCGTGAAAATAGCGATAAAAAAGGGACAGATCCCTACAGCTCGTCGGTGGGCAAGAAAAAGGAAGCTTTTCTGTAAGTGTGGGATCATTAATAAGACGAACAGCTCTTCTCTAAATGGAGTCAAAAATGCTAAGTGTTGTAGAAGACACCATTCCCCAGAGGTAAAAACAATATTCTAAGGAGGGTCTGATTTGGAATACATACAGAGTATACAGATTAGAAGGAGAAAAATACTTTCTGGCTCGAAAAAGGAATCCAAGCTATTTGAAGCTGCTGAGGCTATGGATGTATTGTGTTTGTGCCAGTTAAGGTTATTTCGCGATAGCAAACATTACTGTGTTTTGAAGGCATTAAACTGGACAGGGTTTTTTGCGCCCCAATCCAAGATTACTTTAATTAAGGTCTTGTGAAAGAGATATCTGCATTGATCTGCGCTTGTTTTCCAAATCAGAATTACAGGATGGCTTAAATAATTAAATATTAGAGTGGAGGGTACTATCGTCAGTAAAACTATGGATAGGACTGGTTGTAGAAGAAAGAAGATCGTTGATATGGAGAGTTAGTACTGAGCCCTGGGGCACCCCAGCATTTATTGGATAGAAGCTAAAAGAATGACAATCTACAATAACTGATATTCGACGATTAGAAAGAAAACTGAAGAGTCAAGAACAAAGCTCAGGTGGAAGACCGTAGAAAGGAAGTTTGTTAAGAAGCCCATCGTGCCATACCTGATCAAAAGATTTAGATATGTCAAGAGCAACGATCTGGGATTCACCAAGAAACTCAAGGGACTTGTTCCAGTTGTTTAAGACAAAGGAAAAAGGATCAGCTGTGGATCTTCTGTGCAAACAACAGAAAGAAGAAATATAGGTTTATACTTAGAACGAAGAGTTTTGCATCTTTTCTTGGGGACAGGTTGCACACGTGCAGCTTTACAGCTCTTTGGAGCTCCAGAAATGTTAAGTTTCGGTAAGCTGGAATCATTGGTATACTTTACAGCAAAAAACCCTGACGTAAAAGCAGTAGTGGATCGTAAGTGGAAATAATGCTGAGGTTTTAGTTTAACCGCTGATGGTGTAACATTACACAGGTTCTTTAATCCACCTGTGTAAGTTTAAAATATAAAAAAAAACTTTGTCTTAAATTACCTCTTTGGCGACATTGATGGTTTTGCTTACCGGCTCTTTATATATTAATTAATTATAGGAAATATAAAGAAGCAAATCTGCTGTAAAAGGTAGCAATAACAGTTTGCAAATTTGATTTATATTATCCTGTTACAAGTCTCTTTATGACCAATAAAGATATTTAATGGTTTTGCAAAATACTTTTTGTAGGCTAATTTAATGATTGGCTTAAAAATATTGTTTGCTTCGTGTTAACTTTACTGGATATTTTAGTTTTGTCAACTTTCAATTGTCGGAGATGCGTTAAACTTAAAGGTTAGTTCTGGATAGATCTATTAGAGAAGAACCATAACAAAAACCTTAAAACTAAAATGAAAGCAATATTTAGTTATCAGAATCAAAATTTACAGTATTTTTTAGTTATGTTAATTTCCAATTGTCGAAAATGCATTGTACTAAAAGGTTAATTCTGGTTAGTTTTATTTAGGAAGAACCACCAGGAAAGCTTTTTAACTAAAATGAAACCAATATTTAAATAATCAGAAGGATTTAAAGCTAAAAAAGTGTTTTTTCTTTAATTAATCGGATGTCTCTTAAAAACGTAAATTTAGTTTTAATTACCTTTGTATTCTTCCACTAAGAAATGGCTGAATTAACAACTAATTTAAATATTTTTGTTCCTTAAATACTCGCAATTATTTTGGGGATTAAATTATCCGGCAAAAAGTGTCAACCTTTTTTTAATATTACTTTAGAGTTCTTGAAAACAATAAAAAATATAAATAAGATTTAAAAACAAAATTAGTTAACTTAGTGAAAACCTAATGCTACTTGAAGTAACTACAAATATTTAAAACAACATTTTACACTTTTTGCTGTTAAAATAAACAAATAATGTATTGAAATAACGTAGCCAGATTTTAAATCCACATATTTGAGTTTATTATGATTTTAGGTTAGTTATAGTAAATATAAAATTGCATTAGGCATTTTAATCCTTTTTTTAAATAACGCATACTAAAATAGTCATTCAAAGTAAAGGGTGAGTCTTAAAATTTAATTTTATTTGTGGAATTTACAAATACTTTTTACATTTGTAATATCATGTTCATTTAACCCATAAAAACGGACGGACCTTTGAAAACATTAAAGGTGGAACTCAAACAAATTATTTATTAGTCCATCTATTAGTGTAGCTGGTAGTTAGCTATTGTGTACTGAACCTATGTATTTATTTATTTAAAAAAGTTAATTTAACCTTAAGTTTATAATATTGTTATTATATTAGACAAAAAACTTCTACAAAAAAAAAACAAGTTATCATTTCAATAACACTAAAATCTTGGACTATCATTGTCTTTATTTGTTCACAACGTTGGTTGTGAATTAATCAGTGATAATTAAAAACTATTCTTAAGCTACGACTTATACTATGCCTTACCGAAGTTGACGACGTTTCACGGTTCAGCACGGCTGCAGATATTTGGAATATCGATGCTAGGCTTGCTAAATATTTTGGTTATTTACAATTATTACAGCTTTTAAATTTTCTTTTTTTCGAGTGGTTTTTATGAATAGTTTTGCTTCCGACCAGAGGGGTTTGACCAAGCGTGTTGGAATCCTGATTTCGACGTTTCACCGCGTTCCGTATGTTTGTTTCCCTTTAAATCGAGGGTTTCCGTTTCCCTTATACTCACATTGGGAATTTGGTAGATACAGTTATTATTTGAAACATTGTTGTCTGGTCTCGTCTTAGTAAGAATACTTCTTAGACTATTACTAAGACGAGACCAGGCAACATGTTTCAAATAATGACTGTATCTACCAAATTCCCTGCGAATGTGGTGAGGTATACATCAGGGAAACGAAAGGACCACTCGGAGTTAGGGTCAAAGAACAAAAAAAACATACGGAACGAGGTAAAACGTCGAAATCAGGTATTACCAAACACGCTTGGTCAAAACAACACCGCATACAATGGTCGGAAGCAAAAACTATTCATAAAAAAACTCACTCGAAAAAAAGAAAATTTAAAGAAGCTGTAATAATTGTAAATAACCAAAATGTATTGAGCAAGCCTAGCATCGATACTCCAAATATCTGGCAGCCGTTGCTGAACCGTGAAACGTCGTCAAGCTTCGGTGAACAAGGCATAGTATATAAGTCGTAGCTTTTAAGAATAGTTTTTAGTTATCACTTAAAACGGTTTGAGATACATCACTAACCGAAACGTTGTGTAACAAATAAAATAAAGACAATAAAAGTCTAAGATTTTGGTGTGATTGAAACCATTACATTGTCTAACACTTTCAAAGAAACGTTACAAGTTATCATTGTTGCTCTATTAATTATAAACACCCTGTACCGGGTGTCCAAATAAGAAAGGACGCCGGCTGTATCTCAGAAAATGTTTATCGCACAGCGTTGGGGAATAAATTCTTTTGGTAAAAGTCGTCAAGAGAGATAGCTGGAAATTATTTTCAAGTTTCTGAAATGGCCGCTAGGGGGCGTAATTGCAATCTTGAATCTAAAAAAAATAAGTTTCTGTGAATCTTGCTGTATTAACGTAACAAAAAAAATATCTGATCTTTAAAGTCGAGGATAAGCTGAACCTTTTTTCTGTATCTCTAAAAATAAATAGAGAAATAGCTGGAAATTATTTTTCAAGTTTCTGAAATGGCCGCTAGGGGGCGTAACTGCAATCTTGAATCTAAAAAAGTGAAGTTTCTGTGAATCTTGCTGTATTAACGTAACAAAAAAATAATCTGATATTTAAAGTCGAGGATAAGCTGAACCTTTTTTCTGTATCTCTAAAAATAAATAGAGAAATAGCTGGAAATTATTTTCAAGTTTCTGAAATGGCCGCTAGGGCGTAACTGCAATCTTGAATCTAAAAAAGTGAAGTTTCTGTGAATCTTGCTGTATTAACGTAACAAAAAAATATCTGATCTTTAAAGTCGAGGATAAGCTGAACCTTTTTCTGTTTCTAAAAATAATAGAGAAATAGCTGGAAATTATTTTCAAGTTTCTGAAATGGCCGCTAGGGGGCGTAACTGCAATCTTGAATCTAAAAAAGTTAAGTTTCTGTGAATCTTGCTGTATTAACGTAACAAAAAAAATATCTGATCTTTAAAGTCGAGGATAAGCTGAACCTTTTTTCTGTATCTCTAAAAATAAAGTGGTGGGGGGTATTCAAAGGTTTTCGTAAAACTTACCCTGTATCTTCAAAAGGGCTGAGCCGATTCTAACAAGCTTATGCTGGTTGACAAGAACTTTTCTGGGGCTATAAATGTTATAATATTTGAAGTTTTGTTAGTTTGTAAAATGGTTTATTTTCTCAAAAAAATTAAATGCATTGGTATATTTTTTTTCATGAAAAAGTAGCTAAATAATGCCCAAACTAGCTCGCGAAAACCGTATTTCGATATCTTGTTCCTTGCCTAAAATTTAGGACAAAGAAAATTTTATACCTCAATATCTCAAAAACTATAAAAGCTACAAGAAATAATATATGACATAAATTATGTATTTTCGCAAAACCTTTAATTTAATTTATATAATCTTTTCGTCTAAATGCAATACTTTACGGGTTATAATAAAAAAATAGAATTTTCAGGATTTTTTCAAGGTATACCCCTAGAATTCGACTTTTTGATTATAACTCGTAAAGTACTGCATTTAGATGAACATATTATTTAACTTTAATTAGAAGTTTTGTAAAAATACACAATGTATGTTTTATTAAATTTTTTATAGCTTTTATAGTTTTTGAGATATTGACGTATAAATTTTCTTTGGTCTAAATATTAGGTAAGGGACAAGATATCGAATGCGGTTTTCACAAGCTTGTTTAGGCATTATTTAGCTACTTTCACAAAAAAAATTTTACCAATGTATTTAATTTTTTTGAGAAAATTAACCATTTCTGAGAAACTAACAAAACTTCAAAAACTTTAAGATTTACAGCCCAATAATAGCTCTTTTCAACTAGCCCAAGTTTGTTAAAATTGGCTCAGCCGTTTCGAACATACAGGGTGTGTTTTACGGAAACTTTTGAATACCCCCACCACTTTATTTTTAGAGATATAGCAAAACTTGTCAAGCAAAAAAGGTTTAGATTATTATTATTTTTAGAGATACAGAAGAAAGGTTCAGCTTATCCTCGACTTTAAAAATCAGGTATTTTTGTTAAGTTAGTATAGCGAAATTCACAGAAACATCACTTTTTTAGATTTAATATTGCAGTTACGCCCCCTAGCGACCATTTCAGAAACTTGAAAATAATTTCCAGCTATTTCTCTTGACCACTTTTACAAAAAATATTTTTTTCCCAAATCTGTGAGATAAATATTTCCTAAGATACAGCCGGCGTCCTTTCTTATTTGGACACCCCGTACAAACGCATTATAAGGAAAAATATAAAATTCCTCACATAATGAATTTTACAAAATAGTTGCTCTTAACCACATAAACAATTTGATGTGGTTTGCTTTAATAAAATCTCGAATCTTCAGGATACGTCTACTTATCTTACGTACGTGATGAAACAATACAATTTTGTTACGTAGATCATATTTCAACGAAACGTGGTAAAGATATTATCGGGGTTTTGTTTTATCTCAGTTTTAGAGTATCTGGTTAGATAATAATGTGCTTGCAACTGAACAAAACCAAGCATCCATTCACCAAAAGCCTTTTGAGAGCCCCTATAACCCCTTGCATATACATATTTTTTTTGGGTTTTTTGAGAAAACCCTTAAGCAAGGAAATAATCTATGAGGGTTCTTAAGGCATTAAATAACATATCAAGTATAGCCAAAGTGGTATGTATTTTTTAAAAAAGATTTTCTTTTCCTCTTTATTGCTTTTTTTTATTCATATTGCTATGCAAACTTAGCTAACTAAATTTGTTATTTTTCGTCACAAGCCTTGATTAAAAAATTCATGCAATTTATTCAGCAGTTCATAAAATTAAATTTTTTTTGCACCATGGTAGTAGCGTCAATGAATACATCAAACAGCTAAAATTTAGAAGTCCTCAAGAACAGCCCCAAAATTTTTGATATATTTTTTTTTAATTTATTTTGTTTTTCTATATTATTTAAAATTAGAAACCTTTTGGAGGGCAAACAAAATTTATATTGTTTTAACAATAATTATGATTTTTAGGTGGATTTTTTAAATGGGCAAATACTTTGTAAATATTAATTTTCGTAATTTTTTCCACAAAATCTCTTTTTGTATAAAATTTAGTTTTCTACAAAAATGGGTTTTATAAGAATTTCTCGTATTTTTCATAGTTTAAAAAAATATCGTGAACTTTATTTTCTGAAAAGCAAAAAAAAGATGTCTTGATGGTGATATAGATAATAGTCACAAAAAAATCAATATACAAAAGCAAAACTAGAAATTTATATATTTATTTAGGATTTAAAAAACTTTATTTGGGAAACATAATATTCTACATTAGATATTTAGGAAAATATGATAAAATTTAAATCAATACAATTTAATGAAAATGTATTTTTGAAATATTTAATTGGAAAATTTTCTGCTTTACTCACATATTAAAAATCCACTTCTTCTGGAGCGACATGCTGAGCCGCATCCTGTTTTGCGTAGTGATTTTTTACACGTTTTCAGGTGCTGCTGGTTTCAAATAATCGTCTTTTTGCCAACACCATTTTTTAGAAGAGATTATATAATTAATTTTTTATTGCTGGACTTAAAAAGTAGACTCTTAGCACCTGATGATAAAGAAATTTTTTTTTTCTAAAACCACTTAAAAGTAAATATGTTTTTTACAACGAATTTATTCAACAAAAACTATGTTAAGTGAATATGGACATACATTAAAAGATCATCTTTTATTTGTTAATGTATTAACTGGAGTGATACTATTTTTCGACTTTATAATAAAGGTAAAAATAATTTTATTAAAATTTTTAAGTGATTACAAGTAACGGCCCCAGCTAAAACTTGTATGGTTAAAAATTAAAGTGATGAAGACTTTTCAATGAAGGCGTTAGTTGTATACTTCAATGTATGGTGCTAAAACTGTCAAAAACTTGAATAAACTCCGATACAAACGTTTCATAGCCTTAGCCTCAAAAGAAAAAAAGTGTACAACTTTATTCCCCACCACCGATAGGGGATGCAGCAAAACAACATATCAAAAAAAGTCAACTTACAAGTTCAGCAATGGAAAATTCATTTTTTAATCCCTTCTGAACAATGGGGTTTTGCAAAAAGACGATTATTTTAAACTATAAAAATGACGCAACCTCTTACGTCTTAAAATCATATTTTGCTCCTGCGGCTCACCGGCTTGCATTGTTTGCAGTGGAAGTGACTGCGATAATCACCCCACTTAAAGAGGTTGAAATCTCGGATACGCAAAATACAAACAAAAATTAAATTTCCTATTTTTTGTATATGCGAGTAAACGGGACATTTTTAACATTTAAGACAATATTTTATAAATTCTGATATATAACTCTTCACAAAATTTTATTTAATTAAAGTTATCATATTTTCTTAAATTACTAATATAAAATGTGTTTCTCAAAAAGGGTTTAAATCCCAAATCAATATATAAAAATTTTTAATTTTGTTATGTTTATTTATTATATGTCACTATTATATAAAAAAATATCTTATAAGCAATTATTACAAATTTGAAATGAAGTAAAATTTCTGCTTTCAGAAATAAAAGTTTACGATATCTAGAAAACTAGGGAAAAAAATTTTTTTGTTGGAAATTTAACTATCTAAAAAAGATGTTCTGAAAAATGACGAATATTAATAATTAAAGAGTTACAGCTTGGTCTGAGGTCAAATAGGTAAATCTATTAATGTTTTCTGTTTAGTAAATAAAATCCTGCCTGCATATTAAATTCTGAGACAATTAAAAC
This sequence comes from Listronotus oregonensis, assembly GCA_019359885.1. Taxonomy (NCBI): domain Eukaryota; kingdom Metazoa; phylum Arthropoda; class Insecta; order Coleoptera; family Curculionidae; genus Listronotus; species Listronotus oregonensis. The sequence continues at coordinate 45,352 of JAHBCN010005383.1, forward strand.
CTCAGAAAGTCCAGGTTCAATCAATTGAAAAATTTGGAATACATCATAAATATACGATATTGCGGCCCTGTTTCAGAGCTTTCTTGGTAAAAAGTGCAGTTTTAAAAAGCTTTTTTTCGGTGTCCTAAAACCTACCGACATAGTATTTTTTTAGTTTTTGCAAAATTCTAAAATACTCCCCAAAAAATACGATATTACGGCCCTGATTCAGGGCTTTTGCAAAAAAATGTCCAGTTGTTAGAATGTTTTCTTTACTTGTGTCCTAAAGCCACTTACACATCAAATTTCAAGTTTTCACTCCCTGGAAGTGCCCCATATTTTGGTCAATGAGTCAGACAGTAGTAAAATCAGTGATTTTCAAAATCACAAATACAGGTACTTGAAATACTGATGTCAATTTACATACCAAATTTCATACCCTTATTTGGAAGGAATCCGAAGATATTATAGGAAAAAAATGCTCGAATTATTTCATGTAAAATGAACCCCGCCTGGCGCACTAACTTGTGCTGGTAAAGGTCTAGAATTAAATTACCTTTTATCTCTAGTCTGTAGAACAGCCCACCAAGGCTTTTAAACAGCCTAAATACTAATACTCTACTTCGTTCTCTAGATATTTAATCCATTTTTTCCCGTTATGTCAGCGATGTCCTATTCTTAAAACATACAATCGGTGCATTTACAGAAACTCTAAAAAAGTTGTAATGTTGAAGTTATATAGGGTGCCCGAAAATACTTTTACAAAACTTAGGGTCTTCATCGTCAAAATAAGCCGGTATAAGTCAACTGGTTTTATATTTTTTGTTTAACCGGTAGCGAACGGTAAAAATAATTTAAACATCTTGATTTTTCTTGTTATTTTTCTAACGCCCCAAGTGATTTCATTATTTTTGGTATATAATCGGACAATTAAAATGGCGGTATATATGGTATACTGGTCGGCTTTTAAAGTTTATAAAAGGGACATTAGTAAATATTTCTCATAATCCATATTTTCCTGTATTTAGAGTATGATAAACTCCTAAAAAAATTTTTATTAAACATGTTTTTTTCAATAATAATTAACTAATTAATAAAAAGGAATTTAAAAAAAGAAATGACTTCAAAAAATTACTTAAAACCGAATATTTTTTTCACATGAACTAAATTATTCAACAAAAACAAAATTCTTAAAGTTCAAAACAAATTAGGCAACTTCAATTTTTTAAGGTCGGTGCCAGCACAATCCAATATAAAAATTTTTATTAGCTAAACGCAATTAAAAAACATGAAACATATTAAAAACACAGATTTGAAACCAATCAAACATTTTCAAGCATCTAATAATATTAGTAGATTAAAACCGGAACAACTTAGTATTTTAGCATAGAAAACTTCCTCCAAAAATAGTGTTTTATATTATTAAGTAAAACCATCTGTGTAGCCTTAATTCCTGTTAATGTTATTAAGGTTAGTTGACTTGGGTTAATGATAAAAAAATTCGGAAAAATCTTTAAATCAGTGGTAAATACCACCTTATTTATTTTTAAAAAAAAGGTAATGTTCCAGATTGTTTTCAAAATCCAATTTTTTCATCATTTTAATAAGCTGAAACTTTGAATATAAACCAAACTTTGTAATAAATAAAACATTTAACAGCTATTAGGCTGTAAAACATAATATATAAACTAACAAACGGGCATGACGAAGCTTTAGGAGTGTGACGAAACCCCAAAATGAACTTAAATTGTTTTCACACCTAAAAATAAATGTTAAAGTATTGTCGATGTCCGACTTACTAGGTATTGAATTACAACAACAGTAATAGTGATAAAGTCCCCATCATATTGAGTTGTTTTATTATTGACTGTCCAGAAACAGATCGAATTTAGAATAACAAGTTAACAAAGCAAAAAGGTAAAAAATACATACATAAATCAGTCAAGGTAGTTTAAAGGTGTATGGAAGCCCAATGCTATGGCCCATTCGATCAAAAAATGTCCAGCCCAGTATGAAAATAACTGTCAGAGTTGTCCCCGCCGATTCTGGGCAATAACAAAATTTCACGGAATAATTTAATGTGTTCCCTACTTACACACTGATAAATCAGTGTGTAGTTAGGCAACACATTATACTTTTATGAGAGCCGTAGTACCGTTTTTGGTCTTAGGTTGTCTAAAGTTTTTGGTGCAAGGGCGCGCGCAGCGCGTATGAAACTATATCCGCGCTGTACCGTCAACCGTCGTCGTCTCATCATTCATCATTTTCGTTGTGGTTTGTGTCTTTTGCGCCGTATTAGTTTCGATTGTTTGCCATGTAGTACCTATATTTTGTGGTTGCAGAAGTTTTTTGGATTGATAAAAACCTTCTTATTTTAGTGATTAGTGTTTATTAAATTGTGACTGTAATTTTGTGTTTATTGTTTGTTACTTATAATATGGTAACAAAATGATTAGAAGTTGTATGGTTTTGTCTTGCAAATCCAAGGGTAACATACCCGGCATTTTTTACTTTAGGTAAGTATTTCTTATATTTAAATTAGGTGCTTCTTATGGACGTAACGTTAGGTAACCGAAAATAATATATCAATTATGAGTAATAGAATAATAAATTCATAGGAAATAGCAGTGAGAAAAGTAAGGCAATCTTAACTATCTTTTAGATGATTTCCACAATGTTTGTGTATTTCTGTGGATTATTAAAAGAAATAAGGTTTACATTTAGGTACTTTTATTTCATTTAATAATTTAGTACATTCTTTTAAAGGATCAACATTATTAATTACTGGGCAGACCAGGCAAATTTTAATATATACTGGTCCCTCAATTGAATGAAAGAAAGTACAATTTTATGTTAAAGTTCCTTTTTGCTTTTTCTGTATTTGTTTAAAAAGAAATTACATTTTTGGTTTCCTAAACTTACATTATCAACTTTTTAAGCTCGACATACTGTAGACACATAATATTTAACGGATACTGTTACAATGGATACCTAGGTACCAAAGGTAACTAAACATTTTTAACCACTGTTATTCTGTCTCATAAATGTTTGTTATTAGTGAAAAGTATATGCCTAAAAATCAGTTATAAAAATTTTCACTTTATAATGTACAACCAGAATCTTAGGATTAGATTAAACTTATTTACACTATCTTGCCTTCTTTTATCACAAAATTGGTGATTAGTACATGAAACTATCATACAATGTTTGAAATTTATTTTAAAAAATCGTGTTTTTATTTATTTACAAAGATTTTTGGTAAAAATACAAAACTCACAAAAATATCGACCATTTAAATAGAAGGCTTCTTTCTATATTATATCAGATGATATAAAATCCAATATTACACAATAATTTTAAATATTCTATGGTGGTATCGTTTAATAACCAACAATTTTGTGCAAAAAATAAAAAAAAAACAGTGAACGCTTGAATTTAACATTTGATGATGTCAACTTTCTAGACAGTAACAAAGAATTATGGAAGTCCGGCTCTGACCTACTATTCATTGCGCAAACTCCGCGGGGCCAATCCCCCTATTCCCGCTGCCCTGCACACCTGGACAATTTTGTTCTACAGTATTGGGCTTTCATACACCTTTAAACTGACGTGAAATCAATATACCGGATAATAAAGTAAGGTTGTTAAAATAAAAATAGAAATACAATTTTGCAGAACTTTCAAACTATAATTTGACGGCGAGGCACGAGATTTTTTCTTAAAGCACAATGCAATAATGTATTTCACGTTACTTTAGCTTTTATATTAAATAATGTTATGTCCTTAAACTCGACATACCCAATTTCGACACATTACTCGTATATTGTTTCTTGCAAATAGTAAAATTTTGGTATTTTTTTATTTCTTTTATTGCAACTATTTGTATAGCGTTTTTTTAAAGTCGCCCACGCTACGTTCACTAGTTCTAAGTTGGTATAAACATTTTAAAGATTTTTTACACAAATCAACCTTAATAAGCCTAAAAGCTTTAACACAATTGAACCAACAAATATAACGTCGCTAAAACTCAGCAGTTATTATAGCAACACAACCAAATGGACTAATTAAAAAATTTAAACATCTTCGTTGGCTATTCGTCAAGATGAGACTGCTTCTATCCTTTTTCCGGGATACAAAGCCTATGCTTACACATGATTAATTGACCCATACAAACTGGCAGATTGCTTTAAGCAAAATAAAAGTAAAATCCCCCAACGTTTCGGCGAAAAGTCCACCACCGTTTTTAAAATAAAATTAATCTAAAACAGAAACACGTAAAAACAAGTAAAATTTAAATTATTTAAGTTTTCTCATAAAATTTTCGGATATTCCGAGAGATTTTTTATAATATGACGTAATAAATATTACAAAAAAATCGCAGAATATTTTAATTTTTTATAACACAGTTTAAATAATATTAATTTATCTTATTGTTTAAGACTGAGTAAATTTTTAAGAATATTTTATTCTGAAAACAGTGTTAGAATTGCCAAAGAAATGTAAATGTTGTAGTTAATTTACAAGATTGTAAGGGTCAATTGATTATGTGTCCTCACAGGATCTATACCTTGGGACCAGGACCGAAGCGGTTCCATCTTGGCGAGTCACAACAAAGATTTCCCAGATTCAGTCCACTATACAAATGGAAAAAGGTAAAAAATGAAAAGTTCCATACGGGGTGTAAAGGCATGCATATATCTAGGTTGTCATAGCGTTAATGATACAGAAAATCATAAGAAATACATTGTTTTTTATTTCCTGACATCCCACAAAGTTAGTATAAAACCCCACTGCTAGGTACCGTGGGTGCCGGGTTTTTTGTTGATATTTAACCCCTTCTTTCGTTTACGAAGTAAAGAGAAACTCCAAAATCTGCAGATATATCATTTCACGACACCTGAAAGAAAGTGCAGTATTGCCACCCCATACATTATACAAATAACTGTTATCTCTAAACTCCTCCACATTAACGTTTAGATAATGTCCATCGGACGGGAACTAAAGTTTAACGTGAAATTTAAACCACAGCTAAGAGCACGTAGTTTTTGCTCGTTGTTACCCAACAGGCTACTAAACTAATGTTGCTTAACTTCGCTGATCTGACAAGGTGGCTCTTTGACGGTATCATAAAATTCTGTACACAAAAGTCTTTATAATAAGTATTTATTTATGTATAACATTTATATAAAAAATTATTTATCTAGGAATATATTTTTTATCTAATAAGTTATAATAAAATGTATATTGAAAATACAATATTTTGGACTTACAAATTAAAGCCGGTTTTACTAAAAACGTAAATAGATACAAAATAGCACTTCATGTTTAACGCAAAAATTCCTAAAAACAATATTTTTATGTGTCTACTATAAAGTAACGAAAAAGCCTACTCCGGTCAATCTAGACATTCAAAGATACACAAATTTACATCAAGCTGAAAGTGAATATAATAATTTAAAACATAATTTTAAAAAATATTTCAAAATTCCCCATCGTTTAGGTACGAGGAAAATTTACTCGAGATTAAAGGTAAAAAAAATGGGTTTTTCGCGATTTTCTTCAAAACGGTAAGTTTTATCGTAAAATTACCTGTTACAAAAGTTGTAGATCATAAAATTATCCTAAAAGCAGCGCCGGAAAAACTGCTAAACACAATTTTTCGCAACTATAAAAAGGAATGTAGTGCTAAATGTGAATGCAAAAAGTTGGACTGTTTTGTTCTCTGGCATGCACAAATTGTCAAGGCCGGTCGTGTTCTAATGTTAAATCACCAACAGCAGAGGATTCGTTTGATACTGATGAACAGGCATGCGATACATCGCTATTGACGCAATTCACTTACACCCAGGAAGAAAAATATGAAGGAGATCAAAAAGAAGATGAAGAAGAAGAAAATTAAGAAGAACGAAACAAGAAGAAGTAATGAAAGATTATGAATCAGACGAATAAATTTTTCTACTGTTTTTTAATTTCAATTCCAACCCTTGCGAATATCTGTTATTATGCAATAGTTTCCAAATAAACAGAATCACAACAGACGTTGTAAATAGGCTTACTGGGGAAACCACGTTAAAAAAAACGCGCTAGGTACACTATCTCAGAGGTGGCGTGGAAACGTGTAAAGATGAGCAAAGCAAGACCAAGACCAAGACCGGGCAGGGCTTGGTCTTGGCCAAGCCTGGTCTTGGTCTTGCAAGCCAAGGAAGGTCTTGGTCTTGGTCTTGGTCTTGCACCACCCGGTCTTGGCCTTGGTCTTGGTCTTGCTGCAAGAGTCTTGCAGGTCTTGCTTTTTTTTGGTAGTAATAATTTGAACTAAGTAATATAGAATAAAATATATTTTTTCAATACTTAAAAATAAATAAAGATGGAAACTATATTTTCTGCATTAAAATTATAAAATATGCCAACTTTAACCCTACACATACGTTTGAATTATTTGATTTAAAAGCATATTTTAAATGTAGGGTTTATTTATTTATGCTCAATTTTAAGTGAATTAAGACCCAACCTGTTTTATACATTTAGTGGCACATAGAAACATTTTGGTGATAAGAATTATTTAATTTTTCTTTGAAGAAGCATATAAAATTAAAAGAAATACAAAACTATGTACTGTGTGAGCAGAAAAATAAAACTTTTAATTTCAACCAGATATGAAATTTTCGTGAAAATGATTGTAATATGTAAACATTGGTTTCTGATTTAAAAAAAGTTATTCAAAAATCTTTTCAGTTCATGTGAACTTTTTATCTTTAAATTGGTCAAACATTTGCCGTACAAAGTTTGTACAAATAATTTATAAACATTCAGCATATACAAGATGGCTTAATACTGCGACAAAGCTTGATATCTCCAAAACCCGTTCGTCATGGTGAAAAACTGAATATAAAAAAATTATAGAAAAAAAGAACGTAAAATATGCAATTTCTTTCTATTCTAGAATTTACCAAAGAATCCACTGCCTCCCAAGAAGACTCCCTTATTTTTAGCTTTTAACCTAAAATATAAAATTTATGACAAAAAATCCATTTAAAAAAAAATCAACAACCTGCATATTATGCTGTAAAATTATTAAACAGTCATATAGAAACAATGTCAAGGTAGAATGGTTTTTAAATATCATTTTCGGTTTTGATAAAAATGACGTCATTAATATTCTTTTAGCATTGTTGTGTCTTTTACGTTAAAACCGGAAGGGGCATTTAAAATCAATTTGTATAAAAATTTTTCCTATATAACATGAAAAATATATTTTTTAATAATTCCTCTCTTTAACATTTATATCTCAGTTTTCAGAAGCAATCTTATGGTGCCACTTCTTACAGTGTAGAACAGAACATACTAACTACTAACAAAGTGATCCATTGAATTTTTATTTTATTAAACAAACCTGTTACTCATTAAATAATCGCCTTTTTTGGCAGTATATTGAATGAAAAATTGAATATTATAATCATCAGAAGTGCAAGAGTCTTGCAGGTCGGTCTTGGTCTTGCGTAGTCCTGCACTCCTCGGTCTTGGTCTTGGTCTTGGTCTTGGTCTTGCATACCCCGGTCTTGGTCTTGGTCTTGCAAGCGAAAAGGCGGTCTTGGTCTTGGTCTCGGTCTTGGTCTTGCTGCAAGACCAAGACCGGTCTCGCTCATCACTAGAAACGTGTGCATACAATGACGCTTACAACTTTTTGAATCGTTATATCTCAGGAACGGTGGCTTTAAGGGAAAAAAATAATTATTACCTTTTTAATAGATAATTTTATAAACTACAATTTTTCTTAAAATTTTACGATAAAACTCACCGTTTTGAAGAAAATCACGAAAAATCCATTTTTTTTACCTTTGCCCTCGACTCAATTTTTTCCACATACCGGAACGATGAGAAATTTTAAAATGTTATTTTTAATTACGTTTTAAACACTTTTACTTACTTCTCGCTTGATATAAAATTATGTACCTCCACTCTTATTTTTTGGTCTAATTTTACCGAACTACCGTAACATAACTAAAAACACAAAATGACGAGAATTTAATAAAAAACGAGTTTTAAAAAATTTGAAACCAATTATATGACACAAATAAAAACTAAGACTTGACTACCTATGTATTTTGTAAAGTTAGGTGAACTTTACTGATAAAAAAAAGACGCAGGACAAAAGTACTTTTATGTAGTACCACTTCTGGCTCTGTCTTATGTGTTCTTTTTTTCTCAAGAGAATGCCCGGGGTTTTTGTTTTCACACCCTTTTTTAAAGCACATTGCATATGGTATGATAAAAAAAACTTTAAAATTGGTACTTACAAACTTGAGGTCTTTTTTTTGGGGTTTGTTAATATTTTTTAGATAGTGTTTTTTCTTGCAAAATAATAACTTTCCTATTGCACATGGTGTTGTTTTTAAGTTAATTGGTTTTTTTCTTGACTAAAATATTAAGGGAAATAAAAGAGGATATTAAAGCATAAACAATTTTCCGGGAATGCTTTCTTGGGAGAATCAAAAAATATTAATAATTGGGCCCTTTATGGGGTAAAGCAGCAGAAAAACTATTTCATATAAAAAAATTCACCTTTATTTAGCTACTAAATTAAACGGCTAGGTGGGCTTTTTAAAAATATAATTATGTAGGTTTAAAAACTGAATTTTAAAATTTAAAGGTGAGATGTCGATGGTCTACACTATCGATGTATTGAGCCATCGATGGGATCGCTTAAAAAAACACCTATCGATAATTGGGAAGTACCTGTTTCTGTAACATGCCAACTGGACTCAAAAGATTTTTTAAATCAAAAATTAAAACCTCTACCTAGTAACCTTTTTTTTAAAAATTTTTTTTTGGGTTTAAACCAAAAAAAAAAAATTGGTGGATCAAAAAAAAACTATAAAATTATTTTTGTAGGTACCTACCTGGTTGTTCGCTGTGGTTGTACTATTAAATACCTACGATGGCTTGCTTCGTGTTATATTTTAAGGCAGATTCAATCATAAGTACATGATCCCGCCATCTTTTTAGATTTAGCAGGGGGATCGATATATACGAGATTGAACTTATCCAACTTATTAAACTGTCATAGTATCGCTAGCTGATGGGCGATGTGTCAAAATATCGATGCTCTAACTATGGAATATTGAATCCCTAATAAAAAAGAATTTTGTAAAATAGTCTGATACCAATTTGTGATTATTTAAAAATAGCAAAATTATAGGTTTTAAATAGAACAAATAAAATTTTGGGGTTGGAAAAAAGGGTAAAAAAAGGGTAAGGATATAGCAGGTATTGTGTTAATACTTAATATTTAAAAAACATCTATTATTTAAAATAAAAAAATTATTAAAAAAAAAAAAAAAAGGACAAACAAGTCTATAGAAATAAAAAAAGGATGTAATAAAAGAAACATAAAAACAAAAAAGACTTTGATCAACCCAAACCCTTTTTAAACACAGTACAACCCGTAATTTTAGATGCAAGGTGGGTAAGTTAAGACTTACTTCTTTTATATAAATTTTTTAAACTTTTCGCCAAGGTTGTTTTTTAAAAAATTAAAGGGAAAAATTTTAAAAAAAACCACGACCTTTACATTTAATATTTTTCTGGGGGAAAACACTGGGTTTATAACCCTACACAAAAAAAATTGTGTTACTCATTCTCTTTGCTAAATTGCGTGCTCACTTTGAAGGAGCCAAAGTTGAAATATTGATATAAATTATTTTTAATTTTCACCTTTTTTTTGTACCACCAGATAAGGATGTTAATCAAAATTCTTCCTAAGTGTACCGGATGCACAAAAGATAAAACAGTTCAAAAAAGGAAGGAAATCAAAAGAAACAGAATGCTTTTACACTGCTTTACAATTTGATTTAATCACAGTAATTACTGGTATCGTCTTTGGAAGATGGCTCTTAATGTCAATTACCGGTAAAATTGGAATTAAAAAAAAACAATAAAAACGCGGAAGTTAAGGCGAATAAAAAATTAATTTAATTTAAAAACAAAATTAATTGTATTTTTTAAGAATTTTTAAAACATCATCCTTAAGCACAGAGGACCCCAAATTGTCATTAGCAAAATAAAATAAATAAAAGTAAGGGGGACCAAATTGGGACTTTTAAGGAAAACCTTTTTTTAAGAAATAACGAAAACTAATGTTGGTGTAGCAGTAAATTTTGAAAATAAATCGATATCTGTTATTGTTTCTGAGTTACAGGGTGTTTTTCCCCAAAAGTGCATTTTAAAAAATCCTGTAACTTTTTTTTTATGGAAAATTTTGATTTCTGAAAAACATCCAAAGCAACTTTTTAGTAAATTTAAAAATTTTAAATTAAACTTTTTTTTTACTTAAAGTTAATAATTATTAACAGAAAAAGATTTTTTTAATGGGTACCCTGATATTTTTAAATAATTGAGAATAACAAATTTTTTCCAAAAAAAAAACACATTTGATATTTTTAAATTTTCTTTAAATAGAAATTTTTTTAAAATTGCACTTTGAACAAGTAGGTTTGGACGGCGCGGGGCCTAATACAGAGAAGAAAGCTTACTGATAGCTGTTAGCGGTAATTAAAACAAAACTAATATTTTAAATGAAGTGTAAATTTTAAAACAATTTAAACTATTTTTAAAATAAGATAATAATGAAATTAAAAAAAAAAAATAAAAATATTTCC